>JAVTVY010001914.1:0-32566 GCA_036873755.1 Hanleya hanleyi | reverse complement strand
AGTGTCAATATTATTTCTTAACGCAAATCTCCTGATCAGCGTGCCGTGAAATAAGAGAGTAACTCCGAAATATTGGCAATATTAGTAAGACCAAACAATCTTTTTAATAATATATTCAGAGTCATTCTCTATTATCCTGTTATCGAATGAAATTAAAAATGTAATGATTTACACGGAGTTATATAAACTAAGAAAACAATAGCTTCCTTGTGAATTATCTACAAAACTAAACCTGTTATTGATTACTCAATCTAGTGGTAATAAATTGACGACAATCGCTTCACATGTACCCCCGTATTTTTTGTACGTTTCTGGAATCCAAATTTATTCAGTTTGTATCAATATGCAGTATCCTGGCCTGCCCGACGACACTTAGGTTACACCGAACAAAGATTAAACTTTCTCAAACGACGACTTCTGATTGGACAAGAGCCTACGAGAATTGTAAACATACATAACGCGACTCCCCAACGTGGGTATGATGTACTGAAGGGATAATAAAATGATTGGATTGTCATCCTTGTTGTTGTTGTTGTTCTCTCATCTGTCAAAATCATTGCGTCAATGCGTTCAGATAGGGCGTTAAGGCGTCCAGATAGGGCGTTATGGCGGCGTTAAGATAAGGCGTTAAGGCGTTGAGACGAGCGCCAATGCGTTGAGACGGGCGTTAAGACGTACAGATATGGCGTTAGGGCGTAACAACGGGCGTTGACGGGCGTCACTGCATTTCGATGAATTAGTGACAATCACTAAAAACAGCTTCTGATCTTTTTCACCAGAGCGTTGAAGCGTTAAGCTTGGCGTTGGCGGGCGTTGATGCAGGATGACACCTCATACGAAGCATTCGGACCACGGATGGCCCATCTCTACACCAAACACCTTCCTTCACACCCCCCAAAATGCCCACTTTGGCTAATACTCCTAATGATGACGTCACCATTGACGTCACAGGTGATATGGACATCCCTCAAGTCGTGGTCTAAACCATGAGAGCTCCACTTTGACACCTCACACGACGCATTCAGACCACGGATGGTCCCGCAAACACACCCCACGCATCCCAAAAATTGTTGCTATACTACGGTCAGACTGCGCATGCGCAGAATGATGAATCCGGACTAGATACCCCACACCCATCCCGTCGGATGGTCCCCCAGGAGAGCTTCACACTGATACCTGCCACGACCCATTCGGACGAGGGATGGTTTACCTCGACCCCAAAACGTCCCTTAATTCCAATGCCCTTTTCCCACAATTCACTGTCTGCGCATGCGTAGAATGATGAAAGCGGACGACCCACTAGCCCAGTTGGTTGTTTCCCCACATGACCTTCACGATGACACCTCATACGGCCCAATCGAACCACTATGGGTACGTCAGGACCCAAAAACGTCCATTCCAATATCTTTTTCTACTGCGCAGAATTTAAAACGGTCGAAACGCCCATCCGGTTGGACGCTCCCCCATGAATGCTTCACGATGACACCTCATACGACCCAATCGGACCACTAGTGGTCCACATAGACCCCAAAACGTCCACCACAGCGCTACTTGCCCAGTGCACATGCGCAAAGTAACTTAAAAAAAAGAATTTCAAAGCATGGCCTCGAGACCCCTCCCATCGTGTTCTACAGCTCGAGATGAAGAAACCAAGGATTCAGACCCCATACCGCAAATGTCCATGAGTGGATTTTCCAGCGGACCAACATTGTCCACTGCGACAGTATGGACCTAACATGGCCATCCCTACCTGAATTTTTCAAAAAAAATCACCGCATGGCATCGACACCCCTCCCATCGTGCTCTACATCGCGAGACGAAGAAAACAAGATGCCACACCCCATAGTAAAATCCGCAAAAAAATCATCACCACCCCTATCCCATACATGCATTCCCCGTATAGATTACAATGTAAATGTTCGAATCAGGGGAGATCACCCGGAGTTCGGCTCACAGAAGTTTCGCCTAGTCAGAGATGTCTTCCTTGCATCCAGATGGCAGCACGATCGATGCCAAAAGGGGATTTCCCACAGCAAGCGCCGCCATTTCTGTTTGTTTACAATCTGCGGAGACATACTGGACACGACACGCTCGACCCTGTGGTCGCACTGGTCATAGACTCGTAATAATATCGCACAACATATATAGGGTATCTTTATTACTATAAGTCTTACTTCCCATGTATTCATGTATTTTTTTTGTGGCAATACGGACCGACCCTCGTGTATTGAGCTCTGTCACGGGTCACCAGCGCCGTGCTCCTGCACGATTCCCGCACAGGTCGGATTGACTAGCCACCGGCTACTGCTTATATGTTGTATTACACTTCAATAAAGTTATCCATCCACCGCCCATTCCCAGGAATCCAGGCAACCCCCCGCGTATGGCCCTCGACATGGGGCTACTTTCTCTTCGCGGAAGCTTCACCGCCAGACCTGACCGTATCACCGCGAAGGAATACATCCCCAAGGGTCATTTCCGGTCACGTATGGCCCTCGACATGGGGCTACTTTCTCTCCGCGGAAGCTTCACCGCCAGACCTGACCGTATCACCGCGAAGGAATACATCCCCAAGGGTCATTTCCGGTCACGTGACCGGATATGACCCTTTTGCCCGAACTATAGCCCCATGGCCCTCGACATGGGGCTACTTTCTCTCCGCGGAAGCTTCACCGCTAGACCTGACCGTATCACCGCGAAGGAATACATCCCCAAGGGTCATTTCCGGTCACGTATGGCCCTAGACATGGGGCTACTTTCTCTCCGCGGAAGCTTCACCGCCAGGCCTGACCGTATCACCGCGAAGGAATACATCCTCAAGGGTCATTTCCGGTCACGTGACCGGATATGACCATTTTGCCGGAACTATAGTGAACTTGACCTCTGTGACATCCACAAACAGAGTTATCTCCACCTAAATAGGGGTCAATTTTCCGTTTATATACTACTGAGCTCGTGTGCCAAGGGCCACCATATAAGGGTAACGTTACGGAGGGAAGAACTGATCGCTCTGCGTGTAGATGGTCACACATGTTTGAAGAGCATATTAATGCAGTAAGACGATCAGCCAGAGAATGGAAGGTTACCTCTTAACGGACAACTCATTATACATTGTATTATCAACATAGCTGTGGTTTCGAGGGTATACACTCTCACTTACATTAATTCCACAAAAAGCGGACATCGCTAAAAACAGCCCTTTTTCGCAATAAATTCACTCCACATTCTTTCGTAGACCATATATTAGCATGCTGGGTTTTTTCTATTCGCTTCCTGTGATCTCCGGGGACACGTCAATAACAGAGAGGATGTGTTTTAATCGCGAAATATTTTTCTCGCAATTTTTGAACCTGAAGGACAACGAAATTGTCAAGGAAGAAAAGTAGCATTTTACTGAAAAACTATACTATTTTGAAACATCTGTAGAAAATATATGGCGGGCTTCGTTCTCAATTCGGATTGGTCAGTCGCGACATCTGATCAGTGTCTGACCTCTCTTGCCGGAGGTGTGTCGCAACTGACCAATCAGAATTGAGAACGAAGCCCGCCATAATCTCACTGTTCCTGGATGGATGGACAGTTACGTTGGATTTTGAATCGCCCGGCAAAGGTAAAAAATTGCACAAATTTACTAATTTGACGACGGGAATATATGAAGTGATACTTGTAGAATATGCTGATGTATTTTGTTTGACGGTATACCGTTTATTTCTCGATTCACCCAAAGTGCGTTTCACACCTTGTTGTGGATTTATATAAAGCATGGGGTTATATATAGAGACCCCATATTTCGACACTTCACCCTAATACCACCCCCCACACCCCCCCAAAACTCTTGTCTCGCGGGCCTGTGAATGGTACATACCAGATGCACTAAATGTCTGGATATATCTTGTAATCAATAAGTGGCCTCGTACAGCCGGGAGCTATGTCATACAGGTCAAAGTTCTGACAGATCTGATGATTCTACCGGTGTCTCGTTCCCGTAGAAATAACCCTTTCATTGGTAAATTGTGAAAGAGATTCACTTAAACACATCATTGGTCGACAAACTGTTCAGAGTTTTGCATCAGAATTCCGGTATGGCATATTCAAAAGGGCAGTTTTAGATCATTTGTAAACGAAAGCCTGTTAGGAGCTATTTTCAGAACTTGACATAGAAATGGTTAATGTGGCTTTAATACATTCCACATGGTGATGAACATGCGCCTTAAGGTGTATCTTGTCAGTATGTGACGTCATTGCCACTTCCGAAGATGACTTCTGCGCATATATTCCGACTGGTAAAGTCATTAGGAGGTTATTGGAACAGCGACAGAGCTTCCATAAAGATTCACACTGACGGTTGAAACCTAAGAAACCGGCGCAGTCACTTTCGACCATCTCGTCTGCCGCAGTGAAAGAGGTGGAAGTACGAACCGGCTATAAAGCGAGAAACTTGGGGTCTCAACAACTGGCAAACCTTACTAACTCTTTTAGAAAACGACTCAAAAGTGTTTGTGCATAGAAAGGAAACTTTCACCACATTTTGAATTAATTTTCTTTTGGAGCTAATTAGGTTTATCGCATTCAAAGATGTCTGAACGAGTTCATGCGATGGGAATGGACAGCCCACTTCATGGCAGGGTATGCATTACAATTCTTCGCTACTGAGAATGATGATCTGTTGTGTTTGTGTGAAAAATCTTATGGTTGCATACATTAATTTTCTTTCAAGTGTATTCGTATTTATATTACATCTATGACCGAAATCTGTTAATCCGCCGTCATAACTGCGCAGAAACAAAAAAGTAACAAATATAAGGGATTTTTTTTTGCCGAGAATGAAATATAGGTATATTGATATACTGTGCCAGAAAGGCAAAAATTAAATCTATTGTGTATATTTTCTGCATGTGGGTGGAATTTAATCACAAACCTTTATATGAAATATTGTTCGTTCAAACACAAGACGGACTGCCAATCATGTCACGTGACTCAGAAGCCAGGAATTTGATAGTTTGATTCGACCTGCTCAGCTAGACTGTTTATTTCTGGTGAAGTTATTCGCAAAATCTCATTGCTTATGGCGTAATACATTTCACGAAGTACTGAGCAGTTCACTGATTATGCATATAAAAACCTTGCAGGTATATCATCAACTGTCAAAAAGCACGAAATCAGATCTATTATTCATTTCGGATCCATCATGTTGAACTGTATTTGTGTGTGTTCAGAAGTTGGCAGAGGGATACACCAAGGAACAGCTAGGAGGGGGTTATTGTGAAGTAATGAAATAAACAACACCAGGCTAACAAATACGAAGTCAACCACAGAGTTAGACGCAGCACCCTTTACTTCCAGCTATAAGAGAGACCTAAATACCAAGACTCATTAGCATACAAATGACCGTTAACCATAGACTGCATTAGCATGGATGGATGGATGTACCTGGGCACTCCATCGCACCGCGATGGGCACAGGTCGTGCGAACACGCCGTGCAACCCGTTTCCCCCAACCCGCCCTACACATGATCCCTCGTAACAGTGTCACATAGACACTGTTTAATCCCCACATTCTTATTAAACAATATACCTTCTCTTAATTCCCATAACTACAGAAGTGGAAAATACTGGATGAAATTACTGGAGTACACGTACACATGACATTGAATTATATATGATCTTCGGTGAATAGGCACAACAAGGGTAAACATTGGGGTATATAATCGAGGAAAATATGAGAGGAAATACTGGGTGAAATTAGGAAATACTGGGTGAGATTACCGGTGTCTATGATTTTGGGGTAATAGGTACAACAAAGGCAAAGCCTGGTATATCATATACAGATTACGGTTATGTAGTCGAAAACAGTCGAGCGACACTGACCTAGTTATATAACAGCGAATGGATGGATGGATGGATGTACTTGGGCACTCCATCGCACCGCGATGGGCACAGGTCGTGCGAACACGCCGTGCAACCCGTTTCCCCCAACCCGCCCTACACATGATCCCTCTTAACAGTGTCACATAGACAATGTTTAATCCCCACATTCCTATTAAACAATATACATTCTCTTAATTCCCATAACTACAGACGTATCACATAATATTTCCATCTGTCAAGCCCCCTCATTCTCTCTTAATTCCCGGATCGATTCTTAGTGGCAACTTAATTATCACACTGGACACTCATAATTAAATCTCCCAATAGCCACTCATCCTCCCCATTCACTCAACATTTAATATTTCACCCTATTTCCCGAAATCATAAATCCAGTGCCATGGAAATTTCACCCAGTATTTCTCATTTTCCTCAATACAATATCCCACTTTTTCCCCCTTATACAGAGTATACCGTACAAACGCGTTCCCCCACACCGCCCTACACATGCTCCCTCGTACCAATAACGCATAGCCATCGGTAATTCCCCATTATATCTTATTTACATCTTTTTCCGTTTCATCTAGTCCTGATCAGGTCCCTAGTCTTACCTCTATTTCTCTTAATCATCTCTATATATTCACCAATTATTTCACCCATTTCTCTTCATTTTCCCCGAAAATACCCCAGTATTTCCCGTCACTGCCTATTTCCCGAAATCATAAAACCAGTGCCATATAAATATCACCCAGTATTTCTCATTTTCCTCAATACAATATCCCACCATTTCCCATTCACTGTGCCTAATCATACAGATTATGCCACATGCTCCCTCATACCATAGCCACTGACAATAAAATCTGTTCCCCTTGATATATTCCCATTCCGTCCTCTATTTCCCTTAATCGTCTATAACTTATAGGCTACCTCGGTATTTTCACACATTCATATACCGGTACATATACACCAGTTATTCAACCAGTATTTCCCTTCATTTTCCTCAATGATATATCCCATTATATATCCGCTCACTAAAGGTCATATAATCCAATGCCATACTAATTCCACCCAGTATTCCCTCTTATTTCCTCAATCAAATATCCCAGTAGTTTCCCTTGTGCTTATTTACCCATATCATGTAGGACATAGACACTGTTCAATCCCCACATTCCTATTACACAATATACCTTCTCTTAATTCCCATAACTACAGAAGTATCACACAATATGTCCATCTGTCAAGCCCTCTCATTCTCTCTTCTCGGACCGATTCTTAGCGGCAACCTTGATTAATTATCACCACGGACACTCACAATTAAATCTCCCAATATCCACTCATCCTCCCTCATTCACCCAGCATTTACTATATCACCCATCGAATTTCTCTCCAACCCACTTTCTTTAATAATTGTTCCTGCCCCCAACACCCTGGTAATCCTCATCCTTGTGTCCTACATTTTTAAGTATCCTATTGCTCCCCGTCCTCTCCAGCTTTTCACTGTTGAACCATTTCACAAAGTAATCATTCACATTGCACCTAGTGTAAAGTCTTGTCACATTAACATTCTACAGCAGTTCTGCTCCCCCAACCCCTCAATATCCGCTCTAATGGTCCACACATCTTGCACAAAGTTGGATACGATACGGCTCTCTGTCTTATCCAAAGTATTACCACCAAGCCCCAACAAGTCTGATAAGGCTAGATCTTCATCATCCCCACATATCATTCCCCATAAAAAGGCATCTGGTACCGGCCGGCTACTCGTATCAGATAACTGGGACAAACCTTCAGTGTTTATTTATAGATCCAGAAGTACATTAACTAGAAGTGCCTAACGATCACTTAGACTAGGTAGACGTTAATGGTCACCGTCAGCCTTCGTACAACGCTTCATGTCACGTAAGACATAACATCTGCGCAATACCATCTCCAAAATTTCCACTTTGCGCCGATCTGTTTGCAGTCGTTATTAGTCGGCAATTGTCGGCAGCTGAATTACCTAAATTTGAACTGAGGAATCATGGGAATTATCTGGCGCACGCCGTCTGGCCGCTCGCTACGATACGGTGACCCAGAAACAGATTGTGCTGATATCGGGGTCAACATTTATTTCGTTAGATCCAAACTTCTGTCCAACGTATAATAGGCCTACCTGTACTTTCGAGTCCTGTTGTCTTCTTTTACAGATCGAGATCGCAAATGGACAATAAATCGATTATTGAATTACAATCGAGTTCATTTATTCTGGGGACCCAGGTCTATAGTACCTTATGAACTTTGGGAGATAATACGGGAATTTCATTTATTTGCTTTACTCAGTCTAAACTGATGGCCCCCTACCGGGTGGGTATGATATTTTTTGTCTCTTTTATTTTCTTTTATTGTGCATCTAAAATCCCAAAATCCCTAATCTATCATGTTCGTCCGAACTACAGACATTTAGTGATACGAATGGCTTGATGTTTACATAATATATCGACAACAAGTTTGAATCAGGTCGAATTCAAAGGAATGTTCTGACCCACTCGTCATAAGCCTCAATTTTCCATGGTAAGCGTGGGAGATCACTATATGACGTAACCAACTCTGGCAACAATGAACATTCGATTTTCCTAAGAAGTAGGCTACAGATCGCAAATTGTCCGGTAATGAGTGAGTGAGTGAGTCAGTCCATCCGAATCCTTTCGTCGGCAAAATAAGGAGAACCATTGACATTAGAACCTTGATTTTTGGCATGAACGTGCATTAGGGCATTGTTACCAGCAAGTTCTGAGCTGACAGAATTCTGATGAAAATTTGATTTATAATTATTTTTTTTATTATTTATTGATTGCTCAGCGAGTGCACTGTCATGCCCATTGGGAACCCTTGGCTGTATGTTGTATATATAACACAGTACAAAACGTGATGGGATAATGAAATAGGAAATGCTAATTTTCCATCATTTGTTAGTGCATTTATCTACACTGCTATTACCAACTTGCCATTCTTAATACACACAATTCAGTATATTGTTATAGATATATGTAAGCTGTGGCCTTTAACGTGTATCCTATTTCACATCCAAACATTTCATCACAGACCAAATCAGGCTTCAAATTTAGGTCAAATCACTGGTGGTGAAATATCCTACATGAACCAATTAAGTCAGCCTGGTGCAATAACCCAGCAGAACAAAGAAAGATGTGGTATCATCCTTCAGATTAGCCTGTGAGCAACAATGAAAAAAGTTTACTGAGGGTGAAACAAAGCCATCCTGCAAGCCACCCAAGGAATTTATCAGCTTGTGTTGGGACATTTTGTTGGTATCATGTAAGTTGTTTAGTAGTTTACTCATTCAAATCTCCATACCATATTTTCTGTTATTCAATACTGCAGAAATGGGTAGTGTGAATTTAATTATTCCATGTTGAGTACAATTTGTGCACATGAATGGTGGAATGTCTGGACTCTCAAATGAAAGTGTGTTATACATGTACATACCTCAAGCATGTCAGGTTTGAGGAACAATCATGGTTGCAATTAAGATATAATCAAGGAAATTTCGTGACAATTATTGAATCTAAGTAGGCCCCTACCTAACAAAATTAGCTTAATAAAAAGGCGTTCCTGGCGTAAATTGTTTTCTTTTGAGAGAGAATGGTATTTTCTGAGTTAATAATTTCCTGTATAAAGATAGGTTGTTCAAGGAGGCTTTGTTTTTGCCGCTGTTGTGTGCATCAAGTGTATGGAAACATGATACATGCACCCAGAGCCCTGATCTACAGCTGTATAAAACCCAACATCTGGCATTGACGGCATGTTTAAAGGGTCTTAATTTATTTTCTTTGGGTAGAATTTAACTACATGTAGATAAAGTAACTTTGATCATGATGTGAAAATATGAGCAAATACTTTGAGTTTTTTTGTACCTCTTGAATATTGACTATATTCACACTGGAAGATAATTTAGACAAAAAATTACATGTGTAAACAAAATATGTCTAAATTTTCCTGGTCATTTCAAATCTTGATCCATTTTGATTCCTTGATTAGGGGATACAGAATCACTGGCACGGAGTGTGTTGGTGGGTCACAGCAATGTAATTCCGATTCACACAACGAAGCTGAGGTGGTTTAATGTTTCTCAATGAAGAAAATCACCGATCAACCGTCATAGAATATAATGTGAAACAAGAAAACCGGAATAGTACATTCATCAGATTGCGGATACCCAAAATGTGTTGTCTCATATATCTAGATAACAACGTGATGTAGAGACGCTATTTATTCGTCTTTGTACCGGTTATGCTCAGAAGAATGACATAGAATCATTATTATCTTGTGCAGAGAAGGTGTTGGTCTTGAGTTGAATTACCGTAAACTACATAAATGCTACCTTTCTACTATAGTACTATATATAAAAATTTGTTGCATTGTTGGGAAAATAATGCGATTCAAAAAGTTGTTTGATCCTGGTGGACAAGGGCACTGAAAACCATTAAAGAGATGTAAATGTATTTTCACACATAAAGCTTGAAATCTACTGAACTGTTTATTATTCAATCTGTTTCCTTTAGTTAAAAAATTGTAAAATTAAATCGGCGATCGTTATTTATTTTTGGAATGAAGGCACATTAGGAGACTGTTACCAACAAGTTCTGACCTACTTTTGATGAAAATTTCTGGTGATTTTTGATGAAAATCACTGGCGATTCTGACTTGGGCAGTGCCCATCTTACTATAGGCAACTGGGGGTGGGGATTTCCAACAGTTCAGCTCGCGTTCGAGTCCTAATGCCTACTCTACTTCGTAGATCCTGTGACGTTAGTCACACTGCTCATGTTCTTACAACCGAATTTCAAAATACTACACAAATATCGCGTGATACACAGGACTATCAGGAATTTTACTAACGTGCCACAAAGACAAATGATTGGCCACAGACTTTGAAGCACAAGCCCCATTATATGTAACGGTTAGATCTAGACAGAACACGAAAGGGGAAAGCTGTTGGGTTCGTGACGATGACTTCATTCAGCTCGGCTTCCCCAATTCTGTTCTCTTGTTTAATTAAATAAATGTATCAACTTGGGTTAAATTTCGTTGAATAAATATTATTGATGACGGGAGGTTTGAATCAGGAGTGTAAGAAGAACTAATATCCATAAAAAGCCGCATCTGACAATTTAGCGGATTGCTTATTTGCATATGAATAGACTTCCTGGATAAATCTTGAGGGATATATTAATTAATTATTATTGTTACCAGTGTTTGTAACTAAGAATCAACAGATATTTTGTTTCCATGGAAGTGCAAATAAATCAACCCAACATCGCCAGGAGGAGTTAACATAGGCGAGCCGCAATTTTGATAATTTTCAGTGATATGCAGTGTCACGGCTTCTCATAAAACTGTTGTAGAGGTAGCTATACGCTCGGAACTGTTAATCCCTGGTATGCCGAAATGAACCGTATGCCAGGAGATTGCATCGTTCGGGCTAGTTCCGATCAGAACCGCCCCGAACCGGTTTTGGCCCGAAGCTAGAAGTTCGGAAATCTTTGGAGCACGCACTGTGATAGTCCGACGAAGGTGGGATCTCATTGAGACAAGACTTAGAATTCGGGTGGTTGGATGGGACAATTATAACGGGGATATTTTAGCTCTTTATCGCTCTGGGTGGTGATAGGCGAGACACAACACGACTTCAAACCTCCCATGATTCATTGCGTCCGCTTCGGCGATTTGACTCGGGACGCTGTAGTTGCATTCGCTGCTACATGATTCGTTTCCGGACATTCCAAAATTGTCCCCCATGGAAGTTCGCCATTTCCTGCTAGGAGGCAATGTTTTCAACTGGATGCGCTGTACGGGTAACATGCCGTCGATGATACTGATTACATCCTTGGGCACTTCTAGTTTTATGGACTTCTGATAGAACATATACAGAGTACACACATATCTCATCCCGTATATCATCAGTTGAATCCATAGCGCTGTGACCAATTGATGGAAAGCTTTTCTCTTATAGCACAGCACTTCTTCTAAAAAATAAACATAAGTTGCAACAACCCCTCGGCCAGACAGTTTTAGTCAGTGTATATTGGTACACAATGAATAGAAAATGCATATGTAAAAGCCTGAAAGATTTGGTTGAATGCAGAAGATGCTTTAGCAGCGCTTGTAAAAGATTAAAATATGATAAATTTAGTATGGGATGTTGGATGCATTGGAGGGCTATAATAAATAATTTGACATATCACGTGCGAAAAATATGGCGGAAGAACAAAAATATTCTGAACAAAAACAAAATCTGAACAATAATAAGTCTTCCGATTTTCATTGGAAGCATACTCTGTATGGGACCTGATCAACATTAGATGATATGGATACAGATGTAAATTCTATTTACACCTCGAGTGTAGATATATTTATGGGTACAGCCCGTCAAACCGAGTTAGCTCCCCTGCTCTAGCTCCCTTGTCTTTTCGGTTGCTTTGCAGACGACAGACGAAAACTAGAAGATGTTCTTCTTGTGTGCTTGGAATGGGTCCGCGTTCTGCGTTTCAAAAGCAAACACTGCGGATATTGCATATTCAGTGTTGTCAGCATTATAAAACAGAGACTGCAGTGTCCGCATTGTCGGCATTCTTGCTCTTGTCTTTTAAAGGGTCTGCGTTTTCGGCGTTCCGCGTTTTAAAAGCAGACACTGCGGATATTGCATAGTCAGCGTTGTCAGCATTATAAAGCAGAGACTGGTGTGTCGGCATTGTCAGCTTCCTTGCTGTCGTCTTTGAAAGCGTCCGCGTTGTCAACGTTCTGCGTTGTAAACGCAAACACAGCGGATACTGCATAGTCAGCGTATTCAGCGTGATAAACCAGGCACTGCAGTGTCCGCAGTGTCATCGTTGTCAGCATTATAAAACACAGACTGCAGAGTCGGCATTGTCAGCATGCTTGCACTTGTCTTTGAAAGGGTACACGTTATCAACGTTCTGCGTTTTAAAAGCAAACACTGCGGACATTGCATAGTCAGCGTTGCCAGCATTATAAAACAGAGACTGCAGTGTCGGCATTGTCAGCATTCTTGCTCCTGTCTTTTAAAGGGTTTCGCGTTGTCAGCGTTCTGCGTTTTAAATGCAAACACTGCGGATATTGCATAGTCAGCGTTGTCAGCATGATAAATCTGATACTGCAGTGTCCGCATTGTCAGCATTCTGGCTCTTGTCTTTTAGAGGGTCCGCTTTGTTAGCGTTCTGCGTTTTGAAAGCAAACACTGCGGATATTGCATAGTCAGCGTTGTCAGCATTATAAAACAGAGACTGCAGTGTCGGCATTGTCAGCGTTGTCAGCATTATACAACAGAGAGACTGCAGTGTCGATATTGTCTGCGATCTTGCTACTGTCTTTGAAAGGGTCTGCGTAGTCGGCGTTTTAAAAGCAAACACTGCGGATATTGCATAGTCAGCGTTGTTAGCATTATAAAACAGAGACTGCAGTGTCGCCATTGTCAGCATTCTTGCTCTTGTCTTTTAAAGGGCCCGTCTTGTCAGCGTTCTGTATTTTAAAAGCAAACACTGCGGATATTGTATAGTCAGCATTGTCAGCATTATAAAACAGAGACTGCAGTGTCGGCATTGTCAGCATTCTTGCTCTTGTCCTTGAAAGGGTCCGCGTAGTCAGCTTTCTGCATTTTAAAAGCAAGCACTGCGGATATTGCATAGTCAGCGTTGTCAGCAACATAGACTGAAGTGTCGGCATTGTCCGCATTCTTGCTCTTGTCTTTGAAAGGGTCCGCGTTGTCAGCGTTCTGCGTTTTAAAAGCAAACACTCCGGATATTGCATAGTCAGCGTTGTCAACATTATAAAACAGAGGCTACAGTGTCAGCATTGTCAGCATTGTCAGCATTCTTGCTCTTGTCTTTGAAAGGGTCCACGTTGTCGGCGTTCTGCGTTTTAAAAGCAAACACTACGGATATTGTATAGTCAGCGTTGTCAGTATTATAAAACAGAGACTGCAGTGTCCGCATTGTCAGCGTTGTCAGAATTACAACTCAGAAGAGACGGCAGTGTCGGCACTGAGCATTCTTGCTCTTGTCTTTGAAAGGGTCCGCGTTGGCAGCGTTCTGCGTTGTAAAAGAAAACACTGCGGATATTGCATAGTCAGCGTTGCCAGCATTATAAAACAGAGACTGCAGTGTCGGCAATGTGAGCATTCTTGCTCTTGTCTTTGAAAGGGTCCGCGTTGCCAGCGGTCTGCGTTGTGAAAGAAAACACCGCGGATATTGCATAGTCAGCGTTGCCAGCGTTATAAAACAGAGACTGCAGTGACGGCAATGTCACCATTCTTGCTCCTGTCTTTTAGAGGGTACGGGTTGTCAGCGTTCTACGTTGTAACAAAAAACCCTGCGGATATTGCATAGTCAGCGTTGCCAGCATCATAAAACAGAGACTGCAGTGACGGCAATGTGATCGTTCTTGCTCTTGTCTTTTAGAGGCTCCGCGTTGTCAGCGTTCTGCGTTTTAAAAGCAAACACTGCGGAAATTGCATAGGCAGCGTTGTCAGCATTATAAATCTGAGACTGCAGTGTCCGCATTGTCAGCATTCTCGTTATTCTCTTTCAGAGGGTCCGCGTTATCAGTGTTCTGCGTTTTGAAAGCAAACACTGCGGATATAGCGTTGTCAGCGTTATAAAACAGAGACTGCAGTGACGGCATTGTCTGCATTCTTGCTCCTGTCTTTTAAAGGGTCCGCTTTGTCAGCGTTCTGCGTTTTAAAAGCAAACACTACGGATATTGCATAGTCAGCGTTGTCAGCATTATAAAACAGAGACTGCAGTGTCCGCATTGTCAGCGTTGTCAGAATTACAAATCAGACGGGGACTGCAGTGTCGGCACTGTAAGCATCTTGCTCTTGTCTTTGAAAGGGTCCGCGTTCTCAGTGTTCTGCGTTGTAAAAGAAAACACAGCGGATACTGCATAGTCAGCGTTGCCAGCATTATAAAACAGAGACTGCAGTGTCGGCATTGTCAGCATTCTTGCTTCTGTCTTTTAGAGGGTCCGCGTTGTCAGCGTTCTGCGTTTTAAAAGCAAACACTACGGATATTGCATAGTCAGCGTTGTCAGCATTATAAATCTGAGACTGCAGTGTCCGCATTGTCAGCATTCTTGCTCTTGTCTTTTAGAGGGTCCGCGTTATCAGCGTTGTGCGTTTTGAAAGCAAACACTGCGGATATTGCATAGTCAGCGTTGTCAGCGTTATAAAAGAGAGACTGCAGTGTCGGCATTGTCTGCATTCTTGCTCCTGTCTTTTAAAGGGTCCGCTTTGTCAGCGTTCTGCGTTTTAAAAGCAAACACTACAGTGTCGGCATTGTCAGCGTTGTGAGCATTATAAAACAGAGACTGCAGTGTCGGCATTGTCTTCATTCTTGCTCCTGTCTTTTAAAGGGTCCGGTTTGTCAGCCTTCTGCGTTTTAAAAGCAAACACTGCGGATGTTGTATAGTTAGCGTTATCAGCATTCTAAAACAAAGACTGCAGTGTCGGCATTGTCAGCATTCTTGCTCTTGTCTTTTAAAGGGTGTGCGTTGTCGGCGTTCTGCGTTTTAAAAACAAACACTGCGGATATGTCATAGTCAGCGTTGTCAGCATTGTGAATCTGAGACTGCAGTGTCGGCATTGTCAGCATTCTTGCTCTTGCCTTTTGAAGGGTGTGCGTTGTCGGCGTTCTGCATTTTGAAAACAAACACTGCGGATATGTTATAGTCAGCGTTGTCAGCATTGTGAATCTGAGACTGCAGTGTCGACATTGTCAACATTCTTGCTCTTGTCTTTTAAAGGGTCCGCGTTGTAAGCGTTCTGCGTTTTGAAAGCAAACACTGTGGATATTGCATAGTCAGCTTTGTCAGTATTATAAAACAGAGATTGCAGTGTCGACAATGTGAGCATTCTTGCTCTTGTCTTTGAAAGGGTCCGCGTTGCCAGCGTTCTGCGTTGTGAAAGAAAACACTGCGGATATTGCATAGTCAGCGTTGCCAGCATTATAAAACAGAGACTGCAGTGACGGCAATGTCAGCATTTTTGCTCCTGTCTTTTAGAGGGTACGGGTTGTCAGCGTTCTGCGTTGTAGCAAAAAACCCTGCGGATATTGCATAGTCAGCGTTGCCAGCATCATAAAACAGAGACTGCAGTGACGGCAATGTGATCATTCTAGCTCTTGTCTTTTAGAGAGTCCGCGTTGTCAGCGTTCTGCGTTTTAAAAGCAAACACTGCGGAAATTGCATAGGCAGCGTTGTCAGCATTATAAATCTGAGACTGCAGTGTCCGCATTGTCAGCATTCTCGTTATTCTCTTTCAGAGGGTCCGCGTTATCAGTGTTTTGCGTTTTGAAAGCAAACACTGCGGATATAGCGTTGTCAGCGTTATAAAACAGAGACTGCAGTGACGGCATTGTCTGCATTCTTGCCCCTGTCTTTTAAAGGGTCCGCTTTGTCAGCGTTCTGCGTTTTAAAAGCAAACACTACGGATATTGCATAGTCAGCGTTGTCAGTATTATAAAACAGAGACTGCAGTGTCCGCATTGACAGCGTTGTCAGAATTACAAATCAGAAGGGACTGCAGTGTCGGCACTGTAAGCATTCTTGCTCTTGTCTTTGAAAGGGTCCGCGTTCTCAGCGTTCTGCGTTGTAAAAGAAAACACAGCGGATACTGCATAGTCAGCGTTGCCAGCATTATAAAACAGAGACTGCAGTGTCGGCATTGTCAGCATTCTTGCTTCTGTCTTTTAGAGGGTCCGCGTTGTCAGCGTTCTGCGTTTTAAAAACAAACACTACGGATATTGCATAGTCAGCGTTGTCAGCATTATAAATCTGAGACTGCAGTGTCCGCATTGTCAGCATTCTTGCTCTTGTCTTTTAAAGGCTGTGCGTTGTCGGCGTTCTGCATTTTGAAAACAAACACTGCGGATATTGCATAGTCGGCGTTGTCAGCATTGTGAATCTGAGACTGCAGTGTCGACATTGTCAGCATTCTTGTTCTTGTCTTTTAAAGGGTCCGCGTTGTAAGCGTTCTGCGTTTTGAAAGCAAACACTGTGGATATTGCATAGTCAGCTTTGTCAGTATTATAAAACAGAGATAGCAGTGTCGGCATTGTCAGCATTCTTTCTCTTGTACTTGAAATGGTCCGCGTTTTCAGCGTTCTGCGTTTTAAGAGCAAACACTGCGGATGCTGCATAGTCAGCGTTGTCAGCTTGACAAAACACACTGCAGTGCCCTCATTGTTAGCGTTGTCACCATTATAAAACAGAGACTGCATTGTCGGCATTGTCAGCATTCTCGCTCTTGTCTTTGAAAGGGTCCACGTTGTCGGCGTTCTGCGTTTTAAAAGCAAACACTACGGATATTGCATGGTCAGCGTTGTCAGTATTATAAAACAGAGATTGCAGTGTCCGCATTGTCAGTGTTGTCAGAATTACAAATCAGAAGAGACTGCAGTGTCGGCACTGTAGGCATTCTTGCTCTTGTCTTTGAAAGGGTCCGCGTTGCCAGCGTTCTGTGTTGTAAAAGAAAACACTGCGGATATTGCATAGTCAGCGTTGCTATATTGCATAGTCAACGTTGCCAGCATTATAAAACAGAGGCTGCAGTGTCGGCATTGTCAGCGTTCTTGATCTTGTGTTTTAGAGGGTCCGCGTTGTCAGCGTTGTGCGATTTGAAAGCAAACACTGCGATATTACCTAGTCAGCGTTGTCAGTATTATAAAACAGAGACTGCAGTGTCGGCATTGTCAGCATTCTTGCTCTTGTCCTTGAAAGCGTCCGCTTTGTCAGCGTTCTGCGTTTGAAAAGCAAACACTACGGATATTGAATAGTCAGCGTTGTCAGCATTATAAAGCAGACACTGCAGTGTCCACATTGTCAGCGTTGTCAGAACTACAAATCAGAAGAGACTGCAGTGTCGGCACTGTGAGCATTCTTGCTCTTGTCTTTGAAAGGGTCCGCGTTGTCAGCGTTCTGCGTTTTAAAAGCAAACACTGCGGAAATTGCATAGTCAGCATTGCCAGCATTATGAAACAGAGACTGCAGTGTCGGCATTGTCAGCATTGTTGCTCTTGTGTTTTAGAGGGTCCGCGTTATCAGCGTTCTGCGTTTTAAAAGCAAACACTGCGGAAATTGCATAGTCAGCTTTGTCAGCATTATAAATCTGGATCTGCAGTGTCCGCATTGTCAGCATTCTTGCTCTTGTCTTTTAGAGGGTTCGCGTTACCAGCGTACTGCGTTTTGAAAGCAAACACTGCGGATATTGCATAGTCAGCGTTGTCAGCGTTATAAAACAGAGACTGCAGTGTCGGCATTGTCTGCAATCTTGCTCCTGTCTTTCAAAGGATCCGCTTTGTCAACTTTCTGCGTTGTAAAAGAAAACACTGCAGTGTCGGCATTGTCAGCGTTTCAGAATTACAAATCAGAAGAGACTGCAGTGTCGGCACTGTGAGCATTCTTGCTCTTGTCTTTGAAAGGGTCCGCGTTGTCAGCGTTCTGCGATGTAAAAGAAAACCCTGCGGATGTTGCATAGTCAGCGTTGTCAGCATTATAAAACAGAGATTGCAGTGTCGGCATTGTCAGCATTCTTGCTCCTGTCTTTTAGAGGGTCCGCGTTGTCAGCGTTCTGCGTTTTAAAAGCAAACACTGCGGATATTGCATCGCCAGCGTTGTCAGCATTATAAATCTGAGGCTGCAGTGTCCGCATTGTCAGCATTCTTGTTCATGTCATTGAAAGGGTCCGCGTTTTCAGCGTTCAGCGTTTTAAAAGCAAACACTGCGGGTATTGCATAGTCAGCGTTGCCAGCATTATAAATCTGAGACTGCAGTGCCGACATTGTCCGCATTCTTGCCCTTGTCTTTTAAAGGGTCCGCGTTGTAAGCGTTCTGCGTTTTGAAAGCAAACACTGCGGATATTGCATAGTCAGCGTTGTCAGTATTATAAAACAGAGACTGCAGTGTCTGCATTGTCAGCGTTGGCAGCATTACAAATCAGAACCGACTGCAGTGTCTGCATTGCCAGCGTTGTCAGAATTACAAATCAGAACCGACTGCAGTGTCTGCATCGTCAGGGTTGTCAGAATTACAAATCAGAACCGACTGCAGTGTCGCCACTGTGAGCATTCTGGCTCTTGTCTTTGAAGGATCCGCGTTGTCAGCGTTCTGTGTTGTAAAAGAAAACACTGCGGATATTGCATAGTCAGCGTTGCCAGCATTATAACACAGAGACTGCAGTGTCGGCATTGTCAGCATTCTTGCTCGTGTCTTTTAGAGGGTCCGCGTCGTCAGCGTTCTGCGTTTAAAAAGCAAACACTGCGGATATTGTATAGTTAGCGTTGTCAGCATTATAAATCAAAGACTGCAGTGTCGGCATTGTCAGCATTCTTGTTCATGTCTCTGAAAGGGTCCGCGTTGTCAGAGTTCTGCGTTTTAAAAGCAAACACTGCGGATATTGCATAGTCGGCGTTGTCAGCATTATAAAACAGAGACTGCATTGTCCGCATTGTCAGCGTTGTCAGAATTACAAATCAGAAGACACGGCTGTGTCGGCACTGTGAGCATTCTTGCTCTTGTCTTTGAAAGGGTCCGCGTTGTCAGCATTCTGCGTTGTAAAAGAAAACACTGCGGATATTGCATAGTCAGCGTTGCCAGTATTATAAAACAGAGACTGCAGTGTCGGCATTGTCAGCATTCTTGCTCCTGTCTTTTAGAGGGTCGGCGTTGTCAGCGTTCTGCGTTTTAAAAGAAATCACTGTGGATAGTTATAGTCAGCGTTATCAGCATATATAAAACGAAGACTACTATTTTTCTGAGACTGCAGTTTCGGCATTGTCAGCATTCTTACTCTTGTCTTTGAAAGGATCCGCTTTGTCAGCGCTCTGCGTTTTAAGCGCAAACTCTGCGGATATTGCATAGTGAGCGTTGTCAGCATTATAAAACAGAGACTGCAAGGTCCGCATTTTCAGCATACTTGCTCTTGTCTTTGAAGGGGTCCGCGTTGTCAGCTTTCTGCGATTTAAAAGCCAACACTGCGGATATTGCATTGAAACAGAGACTGTCGTGTTGGCATTGTCAGCATTCTTGCTCCTGTCTTTTAGAGGGTCGGCGTTGTCAGCGTTCTGCGTTTTAAAAGAAATCACTGTGGATAGTTATAGTCAGCGTTATCAGCATATATAAAACGAAGACTACTATTTTTCTGAGACTGCAGTTTCGGCATTGTCAGCATTCTTACTCTTGTCTTTGAAAGGATCCGCTTTGTCAGCGCTCTGCGTTTTAAGCGCAAACTCTGCGGATATTGCATAGTGAGCGTTGTCAGCATTATAAAACAGAGACTGCAAGGTCCGCATTTTCAGCATACTTGCTCTTGTCTTTGAAGGGGTCCGCGTTGTCAGCTTTCTGCGATTTAAAAGCCAACACTGCGGATATTGCATTGAAACAGAGACTGTCGTGTTGGCATTGTCAGCATTCTTGCTCTTGTAATTAAAGAGCACTTTTTCCATTCTACATTTAGAGAAATATTAAGACTTACATTTGTTCGGCCTAGCAAATAGATGTTTTAGTTACAGACGAGTATGTCCAACTTACCTTGTGGAGAAATCCACCACTGAAATTCAATTGTCTTAAAAATGAGATAGTGTAATCATAGATGCGTCCTTCGCTCCTACAATGTAGGATATATGAATATTTACATCTGTTTGGCCTAGAAATAAGATGCGGCGTCTCATGCATGTATCATTGTCAGCATCCTTGCTCTTGTCTTTGAGAGGGTCCGCGTTGTCAGCCTTCTGCGTTTTAAATGCAAACACTGCGGATATTGCATAGTCACCGTTGTCAGCAATATAAAGCAGATTGCAGTGTCCGCATTGTCAGCATTCTTGCTCTTGTCTTTTAAAGGGTTCCCGTTTGTCTGTATTCTGCGTTTTAAAAGCAAACACTGCGGATATTGTATTGTCAACCCTTTGCTAAGTACTCACAATATTGGCTTGCACTACAATTAGATAATGTAACCACCAGCGAGATTGTGCGTCTCACAACCAGGAGAATATTAAGACCTACATTTGTTTGGCCTAGAACTAAGAAGCTGTAATTACATAATTGACTATCTGTATGTTTGTCATAGGAACGGTATTACGGGGCCGACTCCTCAATCTTCTGTCTATCCAAGCGGTGGAGTTTACGACAATTAGGACCCATATTGAAAGTCTTTCGGCGTTGTTGTGTTACGGCTTTTAATGTGTCATTCTCTTTTCTGTGTGAGCACAGAGTTGTTTACATGCAGCAGGGGTACCAGTATCTGTGCGTGTATCTTCCTGTAAGCGGCGTTGCTTTGCTGCCCAGGTCGACAATGCAATCTGCAGGAAATGATGAAGTTACAAATAACTGAGACAACCGATACATTCCATGCAATATTTATTAAAAGTAAAGAAATGTAAAAAAACACACTCACAAAAAACAACAACAAAAAACAAACATTGTAACTGCGGATAGTAAACTGTCATAGATATGGACCGGAGATTTCCTGATGTTTAGGCCAGTGACCTTTGACCGCTGGCCTCGGCCTTCATTTTGGTATGCAACACATCAGGTATGCGCACAGAAAAACTTGGAACTGTAGCTATTCAAAGGGACGAAGGGACAATCTAATAAAATAAAATCCTATCTGCTCCCCATTCGAATTTATGGCTTGCAGGATCCAACTGTCTTCCAGTAGAGCGAGTGTCAACTAATCCCAAGAGCTCTTCATTGTGCTTTGAAAGGAACATAATGGTACGAGCTTTTCGGTTGGCTCGGCCGAATCACACGCCACGCTGGTGGGGTATCTTCTGATTTTGCCACCCTCCCGCCAGGTTGGCACCATAATGCGGATTATGGAGAGGTCCTTGGCGTAAACCTTGGCACCATGACCCTATCGCTCTCTTCGACTGTAAGTAAAGTACATGTAGTTAAAATGCGAAGGTGATGTCATAAGACTTGGGCGCTCTGAACACCAAATTGAATTGAAATCAGTAATATCCTACATAGCGACAAATACGATTGGGAGCATTGATAGGATATTAATTCACTGAGAATGGGCAGAGGGACGAACAGACAAACGGAATTTAGTGTCACATAATACGTCTGACTATTAGGCGGGCGTATAAAAATGGGAATTTTTAGGCCATCATATTTGCAAAAGAGTATCATACATTTCGCATCTCTTCTTCATATGTTGTATTTTGTGCTGGATTTGAAGCGGACAATGGCGTTATACTTCGCCATGCAAATTATATATGAGGCAATTTGAGTGTTTCTCTTCTTCTTCATAATTTGCCAAATGAGAATATTTTATGGAAGTATGACTACATGACTGCAGTGTCCACGTTTTAAACGCAGGAGGCGGACAGTATGAAGACCGAACAATTACGAGTGGAAGAATGCTGTATAACGCCGATACTGCATTCTATGGTGGCCGAGAGGGGCCATCGTCACTTCGCCATCGTACGTCAAAAAACAGAGCGATGGAGCGATAGAGCGATAGAGCGATGGCGATAGAGCGATAGAGCGATGGCGATAGAGCGATGAGCGATGGCGATAGAGCGATAGAGCTATGGCGATAGAGCGATAGAGCGATGGCGATAGAGCGGTAGAGCGATGGCGATAGAGCGATAGAGCGATGGCGATAGAGCGATAGAGCGATAGAGCGATGGCGATAGAGCGATAGAGCGATGGCGATAGAGCGATAGAGCGATGGCGATAGAGCGATGGCGATAGAGCGATAGAGCGATAGAGCGAAGTACATGACTGCGCATGTCTTATAATCATGCATATTCATACGGTGATAATCGTACCTCCAAAACAAGCGAGCTCGCCGCTAAACTCTAGTTATTATCAGGCGGATTCATGAATACTATAGGGGCCAGCGGCATACCACAAAGATTACACAGATAACACAGAGAGATAGACCGATAAGTTTTATTGTATATGGGCTAAAATAATAAACATTGGCTAAAAAATCGACATAAGAATCTAATACATAAAGCAGTGATATTCGCTGTCTGGTGAACATATACATCTGGAACATTTGAAATCAAGTTTTGTAATTAATGCTGATCAACGCTTGTAAAAAAGTCAACGTAGAATCGAAATAGAAGAGGTCACTCTCCCCCCCCCCCTAAAATATTGGTGATCTGATTTACCCATAGTCTCGTAATTTTTCGTCAAATTCAACTTCTAACTCCTCTGAAAGAAAAGACCAATTCGTCCGTCGATGCGTAAGTTGAATTAATTGAAGTTGTGGGTGCCGAACGCGGCCATTTCCGCGTTTTTATCGAAAATGAAAGGCGGATGTCATATGAAACTGATAATTCATTAAGATTGTGCTGATCGTGGCTGGACTTAACACTAAATCTTTGTTATACAACAAACAGATACATCGTCATTACACCTCGATTTATCTACGCAAACAACATCATAAGAGTCTAAACAGTAAATGCAGCGATGACCAATACTGGTAAAACAAGCGCCATTCGCAGTTCTTATACTGGAAATATTTATCGGTTTCGTACGCACATTTAAAGCTTTTTGAACACTTTTCAACCAAGGGATTTTTAACTACTTTCATTTTATATATAGAAAATTTAATAATAGAAATACAGTAGTTGAGTGGCTGATTTCTGGGTTGTAAAAGACCAAGTATAACCTTTTCTGGAGAAAATATAATTGGAACATCCGCCGAAGCGAACCAATTTTCCAGTAAACTCCACCAAGGGTAGATATGTTCACATTCCCAAAAGAGATGAATAATAGTCCCTGGAACTTTGCTACAAAATGTACATAAGTTAGATATATCAGGGTAAAGTTTATGTGCAAAAATGTTGGTAGTCAATATTCGGTTAATAATTCTGTATCGAAACCATTTATATTTCACATCTCTTTGTTACATTATTATTCCATATATACCACTCCGAATCACTATAATTTTTTCAAGAACTGTTTTGTACAGTAAATCTAAAGATCAAGAGATTTCTATATAACATTTTACAGTCTTTTTTTACACTTATTAATGTTGAAATAGGGGGCGGTATCAACGGTATCATATATTGTTTCTGTAATAGTCCAAATCTCATGTTGTTTGCTGCTTTCCGTACTGCTTGAGTAGTCATGCGCAGTCATGTACTTCTCTCTATCGCCATCGCTCTATCGCTCTATCGCCATCGCTCTATCGCTCTATCGCTCTATCGCCATCGCTCTATCGCTCTATCGCCATCGCTCTATCGCTCTATCGCCATCGCTCTATCGCTCTATCGCCCTATGGCACGGTGGCGAAGTGACGATGGCCCCTCTCGGCCACCATAGCATTCTCTGTATGATGAGGCTTAAAACGCTGACAGAGCATTTTCTATTTTCTCAGAATGACAAGTCTGACACTGCAGTTCACTACATTGTCGGCATTTAAAGCCCAGAATGCTAAAAGTGGAAACACGGCAAAATTACCAGAGGAAGAATGCTATACAACGCTAAAAACGTCGACACGGCGTTTTCGGCTTTATTAGCCTTGCAGCACACTGCAGTGTCCGCGTTCAAAACGCGGCATGCTGACCATGCTGACCGTTTAAAAGACAAGAGGAAACATGCTGACAACGCGGTCGCTGCAGTGAAAGTTAATTATCTCTGTCTACGAGTAGGCCTACAACGCTGACAACGTAGTACGCGGTAAGTTAGAGTCTGCGTTTTCAACGCAGAACGCTGACAGTGTGGACATCGAAATTAGAACAGCAAGAATGCAGTCTCTGTTTTATAATGCTGCCAACGCTGATTATGCAATATCCGCAGTGTTTGCTTTTTAAACGCAGAACGCTGACAACGCGGACCCTTTAAAAGAGAAGAGCAAGAATGCTGACAATGCGGACACTGCAGTCTCTGTTTTATAATGCTGACAACGCTGACTATGCAATATCCGCAGTTTTGCTTTTAACACACAGAAAGCTGACAAGGTGGACCCTTTAAAAGACAAGAGCGAAAATGCTGACAACGCAGCCGTTGCATTGTAAGTTAACGCTCTCCGTCTACTAGCACAACGCTGACTAAGAAGTAACAGCAGTGTCCGCGTTTTAAACGCAGAACGCTGACAGTGTGGACATCGAAATTAGAACAGCAAGAATGCAGTCTCTGTTTTATAATGCTGCCAACGCTGATTATGCAATATCCGCAGTGTTTGCTTTTTAAACGCAGAACGCTGACAACGCAGACCCTTTAAAAGAGAAGAGCAAGAATGCTGACAATGCGGACACTGCAGTCTCTGTTTTATAATGCTGACAACGCTGACTATGCAATATCCGCAGTTTTGCTTTTAACACACAGAAAGCTGACAAGGTGGACCCTTTAAAAGACAAGAGCGAAAATGCTGACAACGCAGCCGTTGCATTGTAAGTTAACGCTCTCCGTCTACTAGCACAACGCTGACTAAGAAGTAACAGCAGTGTCCGCGTTTGAAACGCAGAACGCTGACACTGCAGTCTCTGTTTTATAATGCTGACAAGGCTGGCTATACAATATCCGCAGTGTTTGTTTTTAAAAGGCAGAACGCTGACAACGCGGATCCTGTCAAAGACAAGAGCAAGAATGCTGACAATGCGGACACTGCAGTCTCTGTTTTATAATGCTGACAAGGCTGGCTATACAATATCCGCAGTGTTTGTTTTTAAAAGGCAGAACGCTGACAACGCGGACCCTGTCAAATATATATTCCAGTGGGACCTGCATATGGCGTATACATATCTCGCTTAGTAGCATTTGCTAGATCCTGTGTTAAATGTGATGATTTTAATCAACGTCACAAAACATTGTTGCAGAAACTTATAAAACAGGGCTATTCCGCCAAGCGCCTCCACTCAAAGTTTCTCAAATTTAGCGATACATATCGCATGCTGATAGCAAAATACGAACGTAGCGTGCAAGATCTATGGCGCTACGTTTCGTAACTTGTGTCTAATTCCGCTTAACCCGGGGCTAGGGCCGTATGAACCCATGTACTTCAAGATCCTCATGGTACTCATATGAACAGTCACAATCAAAGCGTGACTGAGATACATCTTTTTTCAGATGACGACTCTATAACGAATATTATGGATTAAGAATACTGATCAGCGATACGGATTTGATATTTTTGGAACATCATGATGTCTTGCCGGCATCATTGAAACTGTTGACCGCTTCTCTCTTGCAGGAAACAAGCCTATGTTTATGTATACTATGATTGTCTTTTTGAATTTGGTGCTAATACTGTTATGTGGAAAATGGAATAGGTCTTTGGATTATGGACGCGGATATTCTCTAATGGACGACGGCTGGATTACGAATGACGGACTAGACGCTTGCAAAGACAAGAGCCAGAATGCTGACAATGCCGACACTGTTTTATAATACTGCCAACGCTGACTATAAAATATCCGCAGTGTTTGCTTTTAAAACGCAGAACGCTGACAACGCGGAACCTTTGAAAGACAAGAGCAAGAATGCTGACAATGCGGACACTGCAGTCTCTGTTTTATAATGCTGATAACGCTGACTATGCAATATCCGCCGTGTTTCATTTTAAAACGCAGACCGCTGACAACGCGGACCCTTTGAAAGACAAGAGCAAGAATGCTGACAATCCGGACACTGCAGTCTCTGGACAAAATGCTGATCACGCTGACTATGCAATATCCGCAGTGTTTGCGTTTGGAAGGCAGAACGCTGATAACGCGGACCCTTCAAAAGACAAGAGCAGGAATGCTAACAACGCGGACACTGCAGTCTCTGTTTTATAATGCTGACAACGCTGACTACGCAATATCCGCAGTGTTTGCGTTCAAAATGCAGAACGCTGACAAACACGGACCCTTTCAAAGACAAGTGCAAGAATGTTGACAATGCGCTCACTGCAGTCTCTGGTTTATAATGCTGACAACGCTGACTATGCAATATCCGCAGTGTTTGCGTTCAAAACGCAGAACGCTGACAACGCGGACCCTTTCAAAGACAAGAGGAAGAATGGTGACAATCCCGACACTGCAGTCTCTGTTATATAATGCGGGCAACGCTGTCTATGCAGTATCCGCAGTGTTTGCTTTTAAAACGCAGAAGGCTGACAACGCGGACTCTGTCAAAGACAGGAGCAAGAACGCTGACAATGCCGACACTGCAGTCTCTGTTTCAGATTGCTGACAACGCTGACTATGCAATATCTGCAGTGTTTGCGTTTAAAACGCAGAAGGCTGACAAAGCGGGCCCTTTCAAAGACAAGACCAAGAATGCTGACAATGCGGACACTGCAGTCTTTGTTTTATAACGCTGACAACGCTGACTATACAATATCCGCATTATTTGCTTTTAAAACGCAGAACGCTAACAACGCGAACCCTTTAAAAGACAAGAGCAAGAATGCTGACAATGCGGACACTGCAGTCTCTGTTATATAATGCGGGCAACGCTGTCTATGCAATATCCGCAGTGTTTGCTTTTAAAACGCAGAAGGCTGACAACGCGGACTCTGTCAAAGACAAGAGCAAGAACGATGGCAATGCCGACACTGCAGTCTCTGTTTCACATTACTGACAACGCTGACTATGCAATATCTGCATTGTTTGCGTTTAAAACGCAGAAGGCTGACAAAGCGGACCCTTTCAAAGAAAAGACCAAGAATGCTGACAATGCCGACACTGCAGTCTTTGTTTTATAATGCTGACAACGTTGACTATACAATATCCGCAGTGTTTGCTTTTAAAACGCAGAACGCTGACAACGCGGACCCTTTAAAAGACAAGAGGAAGAATGCTGACAACGCAGTCTCTGCATTATAGCTTCAGTCACTTCCTCTACAAGAACAACGCTGACAAGCGGAGTAACGCTGATAATGCCGACTCTGCGGTCTCTGCTTTCTTGGGCTTACAACGCTGACTATCTCAGTGTCCGCGTTTAAAATGAAGAACGCTGACAGTAAGTATGTGGTAACGCCGATACTGTCGTCTCTGCTTTATGACACTGACAATGGAGTATTCGCAGAAGAACGCCGACATTGCCGACACGGAAAAATGAAAAGAACAAGGATGATGTACAAGGCTAACAACGCTGGCAGTGCAGTTTACATTCTCTCCCTCTACGTGTACAGCGCCCCCACTCACCCACCCGTCCTAATAAATTATATGGAGTTAATCCCTTATAAATGGAAGGTTGAATTTTCTCCCGTGCTTGCTTACATGAAGTATGGACCGGAATATTCGACAATATATCCTTTACCAATTAAGTTTTGCATATAGACCCAAAGGTAATTTGTGAGTAAGTATCACCCTGCATTGCAGCGGCTACTTGTTTATCGCTGACGCTGTCTCTGGTTTTTCATAATCATGACCTTACGTTCGCGGATTTTTAGGTCATTCCACTGTCCGCAGAATGTCGTCGCACGTGCAGTCTGATGCGGATAGCAGACTCCGGGTTGATTTCATTCTTGAAACATTTCCGTGAACGGAGTAGTGGCACGTACTGTTAATTCGTTAATGCAACATGATTTGCCTGTCGTTGGCAATTGCGGTCCCGACGTGGTAGTTCTGATTATTGGAGGCAACGATATCACCCCACCCAGGTGTTGACCCTGACATTTGTTTGTTGCATAAATCATTCGGCGTCAGCAGCATTGTTATCTGCCATTTACTACCACAATACCCCCCCCCCCCCTTCCCCCTTTTGTCGGGGTAATAACACAATTGCTGCACAATTTAACAATATTTTGTTGCATGGGATGAGTAGTATGCCACATGCTACATTCTGGAGACACAATGATTATTTTTTATTGCCCACAGTACAGGACATGTCAGATTATGAGCTTATGAAAGAGCATTTTATCAAGAATTTATTCTGTGTACACGGTGTTCACTTTTCACGGAAAGGGCAGTATTATTTATACCATAACATTCGCGGTGCACTCATTAAGGGCTGTAGAGCTGTTGGTACACTGTATTCTGCCTGAATTACTCGTACCGAGTAGGCCTCGGAAACATACAATATTTGGTTGTTGTAAATGACATTGAGGTCGTTGAGGGAGTGCATTATGTTTAGCACAGTCTGAATGTTATTACGAATAATTCTGTAACCGCAATAAAATTCATGACATATATTGTTGTGTTGCTTATTTTTCACGCTTCAGGTTGATTTATAGCCATCTGGCCTTGAAAATCCGTCATTGGTTTATCTTGACACCGATAAACTTCTCAATGGCTTGTATCCTATCCTGAAATTTCGAAATGGTCTTTATTGATTTGTCATTGTGTATTATAAATACATATTTGGGCTATGGGTTTCTTGGCATAAATATTGCCTACTTTCCCGTGTTCGATCATATTGGTCGAGTGCACGCTAAGACTGGATCGAGCTATTGGGACGTTTACCGAACTGAAGCTATTCCCCTCACCCAAGATGCCACCCAGTGCAGTTGTGCCCTGCATTTAGCAGGATGGGCTGTTCCTAGTACTGTGTTTGATATGACAATCTGTTAGCCTACCATGATAACTGCGTGCATCACAGGCTGGGGCTGGGAAATCCTTAATTCAGCCTTCATTATGCTAGCTGGTTGAAATGAATACTACATATTTGAGTCAAAATGAATTATAAAGCAGTGAGTACAATGTATTAGTCATTTCTCTTTGTTCATTGGCAGTCACTTTTCTCTGATTGCTAATATTGCAGATATGAAGTAATTTGGCATTATTACTAAATTCATCAACGGCTACCAAAATTTGCCTTTATTAGCCCTGGTCAGTGATGTGGGGGTCTGTACAGAGACTCTGTGCCGACCCTGCCAGTTGGCCTGCATCACATCCCTTACTGTCCAGAAGTGTCACACTTCATGTGAAGTGTGCCTAGAAGTGCCTCTGAAGAGTACACTTGAAAGGCACTTCAACAACAGAGAAAAATATTGGCACACTTCAAAGGTACTTCATTAGAAAAAGGCAGTAGTCAAGGGACTCCTCAAAGACACTTCATGGACTTTGTCAATTTCATAACAAAAAATGACAAAAAATGAGGGACTTCAGAGACACTTCTGAGACTTTGTTTTTGTTCGGCATAATCCAAGGTACTCCTCAAAGACACTTCTTGGACTTTGTCAGTTCTTCAGCGAAACTTAGGGGACTTCAGAGACACTTCTGAGACTTTGTTTTTGTTCTGCATAATCTAAGGTACTCCTCAAAGACACTTCTTGGACTTTGTCAGTTATATAGCATAACTTGGGGGACTTCCCCTTGCAAAAAATATCTTCTAGCATCCTATAAGATTTTGAAAAATCCTATTAGATTCTAAAAAATCATATGAGCTTCTAAAATATGAGTGTGAAAAAGCCTATAAGATTCTGAAAAAATCCTATTAGATTCTGAAAAATCCTATAAGATTCAATCCAATAGGATTTCTAGATTATTGGAATTTTCCCACAAACTGTTACAGTAACATAACATTATAAATTAGAACTACATGTTTACAAGTTTCAGTTATATTAATTAGCTCTGGGAATATCCCAGCTTAAAGTTGGCTGATTTGATTTCACTCAGTGACATCAAATCTCATTTCAACGAAACCACCAAACATCAGATTTGTACTTCACATTTCAAAATAGCTACAACTGTGTAAAATATTCACATGTGGTTATACTGACATATTACTCAGAACTGTGAACATTTTTTTTTGGATATTTTAAAGTGATCAGTACTATGGGTTTCTATTTGAATAGAATAAAGACATTAATAACACCAGTCTCTCACATATTAGATAAGAAATCTTGTTGAATTCAGATTTTATAATCATTCCAAATCCATGATTTTATAGTAAAATTGGACAAAATGGGAAAATATTTTTAGGAGAATCAGTTCTAACATAATGTCAGCAACAAAAAAATACCCATTAAAGAATACTTTATATTATCCTCTTCATCATTATCACTAAGTATAATATATATAATTTCTGTTTCTGATAGTCTTTTTCTTCTGAATTGTCTTTGCCAAAATGGGTGGAGTTATCTGCCCTTGAAAATTTAATTGAACACTGGGGGCGCCACCAGACGATAACAATCAAAATGGCTGACCTCTCCAACTGCAGAAATCAGATTTTGTTCCTGTTATTAAGCTAGAACTATGGAGGTTTGAAGAACTGTATTGCAGATGGTGATGATAGCAGCTAGTGATATGGTAAGTAAATTATAAATATAACTAAACTTTTTCTGTTTTTCATAACTTAATAAGCAAAGACCAGAGCTGAACAGTGATGTAGACCTGTGAGAATCAGCTATTTATTTTATCAACAAGTTTCCTTTGACATATTAAAAAATTTATATTGGCCTCAATAAATATTTTGCTATATGGACTGCAGGTTATTATAATGTACTCCACCTTATAATTGCAGTCAAATTTAATGGGTCATGTAACATGGCGAAATGTCCTTATCTCTGTCCCAATATCACTTTCAGATCTATCCAGGTTGATCAAGGCAGTGTGGATTAATTGCCATTGTTATGATTGTGTGAATTGTCAGCTTGGAAACACCAGGCTTGGGGACCTCATATGAAGATTGGCATGCACCCCTGGAGGAAATCCCCTGAGGGTGAGATATTTTTATCACAAAACTGTTCTGTTCATGTCAAAACAGGTGGATTTAACTGGTTGGGGGGATGGTAGCTCTAAATAAATTATCTCGTTGTTTTGATTTTTTATTGATTCATAAATTGTATTGAATTTTTTCCTTGCAGAATGTAGAATATTCCCATACCAGATTTTTGACAAAATGGTAAAGAAATAAGTTTTAGAATATATTGATAATAAAATGTTAGCATTACCTGTTTTAGCTGTAATCAGAAAAAGTATAATCAATTATGATTAGACTTAATTTTCATCATTATAACAGGCTATATTTTCCTTGTCTATTTGATTGCACTATTCATATACCAAAGCTAAGGATCTTCAGACTTCAATTGTACATTTTTACCCACATCTTGAGAAATGAGAACATTTCATTTCATACATTTATTTCATTTCAAAAATTTAAGAATACAATTTGTACTAAAAAGCATTTATTTGTTATTTGAAACCTTGTCTGAAGATTTAGTTGAACCAGGAATTAACAGAGACATTTATCAAAATCCACATGATTGTTTCTAATGGCTTCTTTGTCAATACTTTCATAATTCCAGAATACAGCTGCAACAAGGAACTCGGCTCACTTCAAGCAGCCACTCGACTGATGGGAAATTTAATGAGCACACCTAGGTACATGGTTGATTTCTTCATAATGTATATTGGCTAGAACATCACACAAACTGTTTATCTCCATTGTTGTATATCATTGAGTACTAAAGAAAGGATAATAGACATCTTCATCAATCTTTTGTAAATCGTAGGGATGTGTTCCATTCTTTACCCTTTATGGTAGTCAACCTATTCAATCACCCTGAGTGTATTAAAAAAAAAAAAAAAAAATGGATTGCATGTCATATGGAACCATATATACAACTGATCAGGTTTTAATTATATGCATGTATTTATCGCCACAGGCCAAGAAGTTCACAATTCAGACTGGTGGGTTTCAGCGTTGGGTTACGTCCGAGTGGACCTCAGGGCAACTGAAGTAAACTATCCTTCGAAAGATCTGCTGCTTCAAGTTCAAGTTGGAAAAGAACACGGTCACCCTT
>JAVTVY010001913.1:0-35456 GCA_036873755.1 Hanleya hanleyi | reverse complement strand
ATTAACTATTTGATTCTTAGGAAATATCATCTCATCTGGCATGTTCGGCCAAGCCTTTTCGAAGATTGCTAATTTTATTAATTTCTTCTTTTTTAAATCAAATTCTGCAAATAAGAAACATTTCTAGTAAGTATTTATGGATATCTCCCTATATTCAATTCGCGAATATGTTTGTCACTAAGTCATGCCGAAGATGATTTAAGTGGAAAATATCACGGCTAGTTCACTAAACAAGGTCTGTGTGTAAGAGAATGATGTCGAATTCTCTTTATTATCTTTTGGTACATCAAATTATTGCATTCACGAAAATGGCTGCCAAGTTAAAGTCAGTATGAAAGGTATATAAGTATCAAAATCAAACTAAAAAAACCCCCCAGGAAATCAAGGCCCTAGCTTTTGACAACGAAGTCAAATAGATCGCTTTTATGCATCATTATCTGCTAATATATGACGTAATTCCATTCGTAAAACTGATTGCCAAAGTAAGGTAAATTGTGAAGTGTAGAACCAGTAAATTCTAGCAGAAATGGGCTCTGACTTGAGAGAACGATGTCAAATACAATATGTTTCTGCCCATTATCTGCTGATACTCATAAGTATTGAATTTACGGGAGTGATTTTAAAGAGATTCTGAGTGGGGAACATCAATACCAGCGAAGCAAGGCCCTGGCTTGCGAGAATGAGAATAGAGAGTCTCTGTTCCGAAAGAGTCTCATTCAAAATAGCTATGTGCCAAATTTCATTCTCGTAACCTAAAGTGCACAATAATAACTGCACAACTATGATGTATTGTTCGCTCACAGGGTTGTCTAACTCATTAAATACAGAATACTGATTTCTGTATTATAAAACCAGTTGCGCATAAAGTCAGTTTTGAGTATTTTAAACGAGTCGGTTTCGCTAAGACAGTAAGTGCAACTCGAGGAATTGGAGGGTCATTGTTTCGATTCTCACAGAGGGTTGAATTATTCTTCCTTTCAAAACATATTTCCATATATGCGAATTGCTTGTCTACTTCTTCACCAATTTGTGAATTATCTAGATTGGGTAGATAAATGATTACTAGAAGTAGTGAACTTATTTTTTGACTTACTAAGACAGTCGCCTATGACTGCATGCAAATTAGCCGAACCACTGACACGGTTGTGGCTCATCTTCCTTGGTATATAAGCAATTCAAGGATGTTAAAGTGTATGTACATGTACTTACTGTTCAGTGAAAATGGTAATATCTGAAGATAATGACTGATGTGTCGATCGACAGCTTTTAAGCGACTGAAGTTTCCTATGTGTTGACATAAGAGAATTGATGTCTGAACGGAAATCAACGAAGCAATAATTCATTCCACCGAATATAGTTGCAAATGAATTCCAACGTGCCTGAAGACAGAGTTGTCATGTGAGATCGGAGGTTGAAAAGAAAAGTGTGGCAGAGATCACACTCTCTTAGCGCATGCGTATTTCAAAAAGTCACAAGAAGAAGAAGAACAACAACAACAACAACGCGAGCTTCCCATAGACCCGAGTGCCGCAGATAAAAAGAGATTCGCAGCCACATTATTTGAAAATTTAATTTGACAGTCTACAATCACATCTGTACATTGGCTAGGGTCCGTATTCACATCCGTATTTCGGTCATTGTGGTAATGCGTTTTGAAAACTAACCCATACTGCTATTCAATCAACTCGAAGACCTCTGGCCCATTTATGTACCGGTATTAGTCTTTATATTGCCTATAGTTCTAAAGAGATTGGCATTAATTGAACATCATATTCTGTCCAACAACGTCCTATTAATATAGGCTTCAACACGAAACTGACATAAATTAAATGCTTTTAAAGCTTATAAATTGCGATATTTTTTGCAGATAAATCATAAGGCCGCACAGCCGACTCATTCAAGATTTGCCTGTGTCAAAGTAATATAACGCGCAATGACAGACATTCAAACTGCAGACAGATCGAGCCCCCCACCATCGTCCAGAGGTGAAGTAGTCGCCACAGCCTGTAAAAGGGTGCTGTTCTATAAACACAATGACGAGGATCTGGATCCTGACGAAGATCAAGTGATCCTTCCTAGAAACACAGACGAGAAGGTCAGAGATGCAGAACAACTGGCAAGTCAAAGACCAACTAATGTGGACATGATGTTGGTGCACAGTCTCTTCAAGTCGTCCGCCATTGCCGAAAACTGGTCTTCGCAAAAACTCGCCGATCCCACAGTGATCAGGCGTGACAGCTCTCGAAAACTCTCTCTTGGTCGGCGTGAGTCCAGATCACATAAAGGGTTAACTAACATCGTCAATTCCCTTGTAAATGGTTTCAGACTGGGCAGTCGATACGATCACAAAGTGAAGATGGGAGAAATGAAGATTTCCAGACGACAGCTTCAGCTGGTTAAAACTGCCGTCGCTTCAATGTCGGAGGACAGAATGGCCAAGATAGAGAGGCTAAGACACAATATAGCATCAATAGATGATAAATTCCGTTCAATTCAAAGGGCTAGTAAGCCCATGTCGGCTGCTAAGACCCGGATGCATGTCTCGAAGGATGACCGCACTTCTCTGCAATCCCTGGCAGAATTCAACGAGAACTCGGTGAGATTTGAAGGAGACGATGAGGTAAGAAGAGTTTTGTAATTTCCTAACTGTTGCTGTAGTTATATAATAATAATAATAATAATACTAATAAGCGGGACTAATCAGAACAATATAACATCAGAGCATATCTACAGTAAGTTAGTACACTTCAGCATCAAAGTTGAAGCACAATGAGGTCAACAACAACGGAGGGCCTGACTAGCAAGTTCTCGATATGTAACACTCGATTTCCAAAGCTTTATACAGGTTTCTCGATAAGTTCTTGAAAAGACACCACACCATGATTTACAAACGTTTTTGGGTTTAAAAACAGTCATCGGAATACAAGCGTCTAGTCCGTCATCCATAATTCAGCCGTCGTCCATTAAAGAATATCCGCGTCCATAATCCAAAGACCTATTCCATATCCATATAACAGTATTAGCATCAAATTCAAAACAGACAATCACAGTATACATAAACATAGGCTAGTTTCCTGCCAGAGAGAAGCGGTCAACAGTTTTCAATGATGCCGACAAGACATCAAGATGTTCCAAAAACATAAAATCCGTATCGCTGATCAGTATTCTTAATCCATAATAATCGTTCTAAAGTCGTTATCTAGAGAATGATGTATCTCAGTCACGCTTTGATTGTGACTGTTCATATGAGCACCATGAGGTTCTTGAAGCACATGGGTTCATACGGCCCCTAGCCCCGGGTTAAGCGGAATTAGACACAAGTTACGAAACGTAACGCCATAGATCTTGTACACTACGTTCGTATTTTGCTATCAGCGTGAACGTCGATTGAAGAAAAGTGTACCAAATAGTTGAGCAATACAAGTTGCAGCAGTAAGATTCAAACAACAGACACTATGATAGCTTCTCTCTTGCAGGAAACAAGCCTGTGTTTATGTATACTATGATTGTCTTTTTGAATTTGGTGCTAATACTGTTATGTGGAAAATGGAATAGGTCTTTGGATTATGGACGCGGATATTCTCTAATGGACGACGGCTGGATTATGAATGACGGACTAGACGCTTGTAATATAGCTGCGTATCCACGAGATAGCTCTATCATAGCTGTATATTCATGAGATAACTCTATCATAGCTGCATATTAATGAGATAGTTCTGCCGTAGCTGTATATCATGAGATGGCTCTATCATATAGCTGCATATCATGAGAACCTCTATAATAGCTCACGAGATAGCTCTATCATAGCTGCATATGAGATAGCTCTATCATAGCTGCATATCATAGGATGGATGTCATAGCTGCATTTTGCGAGATAGCTCTATCGTAGCTGCATATCGCGAGATAGCTCTATCGTAGCTGCATATCGCGAGATAGCTCTATCGTAGCTGCATATCATGAGATAGCTCTATCATAGCTCTGTAAATTGTAGCTCTATCATAGCTGCATTTCGTAGGATAGATCTGTCATAGCTGCATTTCATGAGATAGCTCTGTCATAGCTCTGTAAATTGTAACTCTATCATAGCTGCATTTCATAAGATAGATCTGTCATAGCTGCATATCATGAGATAGCTCTGTCATAGCTCTGTAAATTGTAGCTCTATCATAGCTGCATTTCATAAGATAGATCTGTCATAGCTGCATTTCATGAGATAGCTCTATCATAACTACATATCATGAGATAACTCTATCATAGCTGCATATCCTGAGATAGCTCTATCATAGTTGCATATCATGAAATAATTCAGATAATGTTGAGTAAATTGTATTTTTCAGGCCTCAGATTATTTCCGGAGGTGGGTACGGGTGGTGGTGATTGTGCTACGATGGATATCCGTTATACTACAGTAAGTAGAGTATAAGCCTATGAAGCCCGTCGCCAGGATTAGGGTTATGGGGAGGGGGCGGGGGTGTGAAACAGCAGACCCTGAAAATGATATTGCCTTGGCCACTCTGTCCCATCCAACTAAAATGTTTATAGGATATCATCCATTCATCCTACTGTGTTTATCATATTAATATGATGGTTACCAGACATTTACAAAGGGAGACTTGCACATAGATGTGCTGGATGAACCGGAAGCACGAGTTCTGGATATTGATTGGTTAGCTCAGTCAGAAGGGTGTACAATTGCTAAAACCGAAAGTGAAAATTATTTTTCAAATACTGTTATTTCCTCTCATTAATATCAACACTATACTCTTTGTTTATACGCTTACCAAACATATCTTGCCACACATTCTGGGTATTGGTACAGGTTGGTCTATATATCTAGGATAAATTTGTTCTTATCGTCTGAAGAGTAGTTTCTTTTACTTGGATTTTTGAATATTAATGATCTGACCCAGGGCCTGTTGGGACTCATCCCTTTCAAACCAAGGTTGATTTGCTCGCCTATATAATCATCTCCCGGATTGTGGAACATTCTCAGCCACTAAAGGTAGCCTTGACACCTTCGAATTGTCTTGAGCCTTTTATGTTCAAAAGTATTTAGTTTCAGATCGATATATAAATTGCAATAGAGTGAAGAGACGGCGTCTTTATACATTTTCATGAAGTCATTGGTGGTAAATACTACGACCTATTAAGGAAACTTGATGCTTGTCGCAGGGGTTATTGAAAATAACAACATACTGACAATTCAAACCTGTACCTCCGCAGGTCTTGCCCGGATCAAATAAGTTCAGTATTTTATAAACGGTATCGTGATGTGATCAATTGGTCACAGAATCGTGATGTGATCAATTGGTCGGCAAATATGTGATATGTGACACGCGCATGCGCAGTCGGTCAGCAGTGTAGGAAGGACATGATTCGGTGTGGATGAGTGTCACCGGCAGGGTGCAATTGAAGTAATTTCTCACTTGTGTCTGCGCCGTACTATAGCAATGTACTTTTTAATACTGTGATGTCTTCACGCACATGCTCAGTCGGGGAGTAGTATAGAAAGGGCTGTATGCAGTGGGAGTTTGTGTCGATGTGCGAGCCATACGGGATTCAAATGCAGCGTTCCTGTGGACTGTGAGGGATTTATTAGAGTTAATTACTGGTGACAAGCGCCATCGTAACGCGTTAACATCATCAAGGGTCATCTTAACGTTATGACGCTCACATGCTGGGAGTAAGATGCCCTACACACACATATACCGATCCCCTGTTGTCTAGGCGTTCATAAATTTTCATATAGTTTAATATCCCCAATGTTACATTATACTCAAGCTGTAGCAGCCATCGCGGATATGTTTATTATTGTGTTTATTATTTTTGTGTGTCATCATCATCATCATGGTTGCTCAGTCCCCACTTGAGATATAGCAGCTGTCAGATCAGACATTTTATCCGTCGTTCATAAAAGAATTTTGAGTCAATAATCGATAGTTATCACCAATTCCAAATGTGCATGAACAAAAATAATAAAAATACATTTTTATGTAATGTGCATTTATTGCCACACATTTTTTCTCATATGTTTACAGACAATGCATTCAGTTAGTAATTGTTACCCCATCACATTTTTATCCTACTCGGAACTCAGTAAATACAGTAGGAATCCATAATTATGACATTTGCAATCTTACTTATACATATACTATTTACAGAATATCTGTGCCGAAGTGGTACGCCACTTCTCCCGAGAGAAAAAATCTCAAGCAATTGCTAACATTTTGTATTAAAATTTTCTATCATATCTTTGTTCATAGCAATTGACTGCTCAGTGTATATGGAATTTTTGACATCGTGCTGTAAACCGGCAAAGTGTGCAGTTTTCCCTTGGCATCTACATTTGTAGACATGCAATTTTGTATTTTCCCAACACTTGAAAGGTACCATGTATATAAATTTCCATTCCCTAGTAGACGTAATATTATATTTTCTTGACTTTTTGGGATTATCTTGTTTTCGACCAACAAAGCGTAAATGTCTCTACAACCTTTCGAGCTTTTTAATATGATCCGACGTTGAATGGCATTTCTACGTTATATGTCAGCCGTGGTACCATTTCCAGTGGCTCATGTACTTACAAGCGTCTGGTCCGTCATTCATGATTCAGCCGTCGCCCATTAAAGAATATCCGCGGCCATAATCCAAAGACCTATTCCATATTTCATATAACAGTATTAGCACCAAATTGAAGAAGACAATCATAGTATACATAAACATAGGCTAGATTCCTGCAAGAGAGAAGCGGTCAACAGTTTTCAATGATGCCGGCAAGACATCATGATGTTCCAAAAATATCAAATCCGTATCGCTGATCAGTATTCTTAATCCATAATAATCGTTGTAAAGTCGTCATCTAGAGAATGATGTATCTCAGTCACGCTTTGATTGTGACTGTTCATATGAGTACCATGAGGATCTTGAAGTACTTGGGTTCATACGGCCCCTAGCCCCGGGTTAAGCGAAATTAGACACAAGTTACGAAACGTAACGCCATAGATCTTGCACGCTACGCTCGTATTTTGCTATCAGCATGCGATATGTATCGCCAAATTTGAGAAACTTTGAGTGGAGGCGCATGGTGGTATAGCCCTGTTTTGTAAGTTTCTGCAACATGTTTTGTGACGTTGATTAAAATCGTCACATTTAACACAGGATCTAGCAAATGCTACTAGGCGAGATATGTACACGCCGTATGCAGGTCCCACTGGAATATTACTGTCCAGAAAGGGATAGTTTACGATGTCGAAATTGTAATCATCTCTTTTGTCCTAAAGTCGACGAGAGAGAATGCCCGCTTCATTTTTACAGAGATAAAGATCTAAATATGATGTGCCTGTAGGGCTATCTGTAGTTTCCTTCAAATCCAGTGAAGGTGGCCTTCACTGCGTCATTTATATAGCGATTATCCACAGCGAGAAGATCGCCTATATAGCGCTTAGTGAATGAAGAGGAACGGGCTTTGAATGGATCGATTTTTGAAAGCGCCTGCATAGTCATATTCATAAGAGAACAGATACAGGTACGCCAACAGGGGTGCACAATTAGTACCCATTGGAATACCTATATGCTGCTGATATATTGTGTTGCCAAATTTCACATAGATATTTTTAATGAGAAATTCAAGCAACTCTATAAACGAAAAAACATCCCATGAATGATATCTCTTGTGTGAAGTAGATCTAAAGAATGCTGTTTGGCTTCCGACATTAATATATCTACGATCAGTTTTCTTGAACACAGATACTATTAATGAACTTAGACGGTCAATAGAGAGTCGAGAAATCCCATGTGGATACATGCCTGTACGGTATGTGACCTTTAGCATCAAGTTCTTCCGTAAGACATTTTGAGTTTTTTCAATATCCACATACATTCAACGCCAGAGTTTTTAGAAATAGTGGCGCAATACCTTTCCCAAAATGCCTTTACCTCCTGAAGAGCTCTCGTCAAGGGTTGAGAGAAGCTTGGTGGTGCAACTTCTCGAACCAGCTATGAATCTAGCCTTGTATGGTGAATTATGCATTTTGGGAGTCCAGTATACTTTTGGTATGTCGTTATGATTGGTTGGAAGACAAATACCTCTTTCCCTGAGAAACGTTTTGTGATTGTTAAATAAATCTTCCAGAGTAAATGCAGTTTGAGAGTAAGTAGACGTATTTGATGATGATATGTTTGCACTCAGTTCTTTAACCAGCACCTGGTAATATTAATATTTACATTTGAATATTATATTATTTGGAGCTTTGTCTGCTGGGCCTATGACCAATTTACTCTGGAGATTTGCTAGAACTTCTTGCGAATTGAGGTTTCTCAGTATTTGTTTTGCTTGGGGAAGGGTACTTCTGTCAATATGGCAGATTGCTTCAACGACCTTGCTCTTGGTGAGGTCCAGCCAATCAGCGGGTACTGTAGGTTCAACTTTTTCTCGCTTGGACCAATCAATAACTTACTGTTCCAATGCAGACAGGACCATATCTGGTCGGCCTTCAGATTTATTCTTCTCGGCTCTCTATATTTAGGTCCTTTCATCAGGAGTAATTTTAGGTCCTTATCACTCACCACATCAAGGTTACCAGTCACAATATGTTTGCTTTACGACTTTATTGCTTTACAATCACCCCAATACTCTAATTAATTGGATTTTGCGTTGTATATATTGATGAAGGATTCATAGCCTAAGAACTCACCTTGATAGCAATCAGATCCCCCAAAAAGTATATACTGCTGTCAGACCAATTCTTATAGAAAATAGTAGTAAATTACAAGATGAGAAAAAAGCGATCAACAGTTTTCAATGATGTCAGCAAGACACGATGATGTTTTTTTTTACATCAAACCATAATCACTGACCATTATTCTTTATCCAAATCAATAGCATCTCTGTCAAGCTTTGATTGTGAGTGTTCATTTGAACATCATGGAGAAGCCACCCCTAAGCCGGAGTCAGTGGAACGTTCCCTTTCACAACGTTCTATCAATTTCATTCAAACAACGCAGGTGATCGGTTTGGAAGCTTCTGGGGTTTGGCAGCTTCTGGGGTTTGCAGCCTGGCAGAGGGCATTCTCCCCACTGAACGCAGCATGTCTCTGATATCTGTAATACAATTTGCCCGACACCTTCTCCAACGCTTCGTGATGACGATCGACGGGAGATCCGGACTGATTGCTTTATTAACAAGGTGCCGATGTCATCTTTAGGTATAACTTCATTGGACTCTGACAGTGCGTTTTCCAATGCCGCTTTGACTGCCAACATGTTGGCCGACCGGTCCTCGACAAGCAGTTCGTCCATTTCCGCAGCGACCTTTCGAATGCGGACCATAGCAAGTGTCAGATCCGACATTCAATATTCAGCCGTCGTTCATAACTGAGTTTCCGCATCAATAATCGAAAGACATATTTCGTATGACAGTACCAATCCCAAATACGTAAACACAAGATTTTTTTACAGTGAAGAAGCGGTCAACAGTTTTCAGTGATGCCAGGAAGACAAAAAAAATCCTAATCACTGACCATTATTCTTTATCCAAATGAATTTCCAAGTCGTTCCCAGAGTATGTATCTCAGTCACGCATTGATTGTGATTGTTTGAACACCATGAAGATGTGAAAGACATTCAAACCGCCCTTAGCCCCGGGTTAAGTGGAATTAGACACAGATTTCGGAACTTAGCTCCAGAGATCTTGCACGATAGGATCATATTTCGCGGTCAGTGTACGATATTTATCATAGAATTTGAGAAATTTTGAATGAAAGCGTTTGGTGCTATAGCCATGTTTGAGAAGTTTCTACTATAATATCATGTGGCGTTGATTAAATTCGTCAGTCTGCACATGATCTAGATCGGGATGGGGGGTGTATTGCATCGTGGATCCATCAAGCCGAGCCAAATGAACAAAGAATGGGCCGCCCCTGACGTGGACCTGATGATATAAATGGATGAAGTTGCCGTTCAGTTCGTCACTAAACACCCCTTTGAATTTTCTCCAACCACTACGGGACAGCCGAATGACAGTCGGCTGGGGTTGTGTTGGATGACTATCGCACACATTCAAAATCATCGGCATGAGCTTATCATCGTCATACCACGGCCCTGGCAACGTATTCTACAGTGTGAGCTTCAAGAAGACATCCTACACGCCATATTTGGACCACGCGTATGTTCCGTGGGTCGCCCAAATACGCCCATGCGCCTCTGTGCTTTCTCTGCGCTTTTCATGCCACTGATGACGTAATCGATGACGTCACCTAGTCTTCTCCGAAGTCATTTCATTTGATCATGGATACACTCTGTGAACCCTCATTCCTCACCACATCTCACGACTCTGAGAGATTTCACGACTTCCTACAACTATCCTTCCCCAACTACAGAATATCGTGTGACGTTAATTAAAATCGTCACAGTCTGGATACGATCTGGATCGGGATGAAGGGTGAAATGCATCGTGGATCCATCAAGTCGAGCCATCTGAACCAAGACGGGGCCGCCGCCGACGTAGACATGACTCGAGTGGATGAGGTTGTCGTTCAGTTCTTCAATGAACACTCGTTTGAATTTTGTCCAACAACTACCCGGTACGGGACAGCCATATGAAGTCGGCGGTAGATGGGTCGGGTCCCTATCGCTCACATCCCCAATATTTTCTGTTATCTCGCCTCGGCTAGCATAGACGTGTAGGAAGACCTCTGGGGGTAAAGTTGAGAAAAGCACGGACGATATGCTTCTTCTTCATGACATGATGTGGTATAGAGCTGCAGCAATGCTCGTTGCACAAATCGGGTGGCTCGAGCGACTTCAAATGGCCCCTATCTCGCCCAAACATGCCCCTGTGTCATCTCTCTTCACGATTGCGCATGTGCACCATGATGTCACCCCATGGACAGCACCACATTCTTAATATACACATTGAGAGCTTCAAGACGACGCCCTGTAAACCAAATTTGAACCACGTATGACCGACAGGTCGCCAAAAAACGCTCATGCGCCTCTGCCTTTCTCTGCGCTTTCTCGGCCACGTCATCGACGACGTCATCTACTCTTCTTCGGAGTTACTCCAAGTGGCCATGGATACACTCCGTGACCCCTATCCCAGGTCCAAGTTCAAAGGTCATACAACCCTCACTTCCCACACCATCTCTCCCAACGCAGGACTCTCAGAGATTTTACGACTTCCTAGTACTATCCCCCTTCGACTTGTCGAACTTTTTCACTCACTAATGATGGCTTTGACATTCATCCTTTCAAGTTCAGAAGTATTTGGCTTTACCATAGGGCGAAGATATGGCCTTTTCAAACATTTTCATAAAGTTGTTGGTGGTAATATGGCGACATAATAAGGAACCTTGATACTTGTCGATGGGGTTATTGAACAGAACATACATGTTCTGATAATTCAAACCGATACCACTGTAGCTCTTTTATGCACTACATAAACGATATCGTTGTGAGATGGCGTCCACTTCCTCTTTTTTTTTGGCCACTACCAATTGTATACTCCAATCTGAGCCCAGTGAGCAGATTGCTGCTGTGGGTACAACACCGATATATCCCACAGTAGGATGTACACAACCTGATGCCGTCAAATGGAGAACGCGGGCTTGACGGATTTGCTGGTCCTTAGATTTGAGTGTTTGTGTATTGTATCAGTATGAACAACAGCGATATAGGTAGAAACATAAGTATACAGTAGAACGCGAATTCTGGGTCATGGAGACAATCCGGCATACAATAATAGGGCGTAGACAAGTTTTGGGGGTCTTGAGAAGGGGAGAGTCTGAGATGGGGGTATCCCCCTCGCAACGTAGGATTTTTTTTTTGAAAATTCATGGTAAATTGGCGTTCACTGTATTTCAGCGGTATGAGATTGTAACAATTGAACTTTTCAGTTGTGCGAAACTGCCATGACAACAGTGACCACATACAAGGTAAAATGACCATTCAATCCCGGGTTTGCCCTATAACTGAGGTTAATCCCTAGACAATACTATTTTGTCTCGATAGCAGCGGGAGGTGCATCTTGACGCCTTGCTGATCGCATAAATTCTGTTTCGTTAATAGGGTAGCTTTGCTAACTATTTAATATTTCTCTATTCTGTATAATATTTCCAACATGCATAAAAATGATACAGTGAATACAAATCGACCAGACGTCGACCAACGTTTGTAGCGTTATATTTCGTACACTAAGGAATACCATGCACTTCCTAGAGTACACCGTTCACAGGGTGTGTTAACATAGTATTTTTAATCGATGAAAACTGGACTATTTTTGACCTGAATTTGCCAAACTAATAAAAAATGTAAGCTTAGTGGTCCTTTCTTCGAATAGTAAGATACTTACACCAGTTATCAAAGAGTGACTTGGAGTCTAGGTTAGATTTATATCTTCATTTCTAGGGTTTCTCTGTGTCGAGGGTGCGTAAATCCCTTGTTTGTGAACAAAGAAACACTAAACAAATATCAGGGATCTCAGTTGAAAACGAAACAAGTTTATAAGGAAAAAGTTCTGAGAACACGAAGTAGGGTTTGATATGATTAAAGTGTGTACCTTAACCTAAGACTGACCATTCCATTGTCGTAGGAGGCATTGTGATATGTTTTTGCCAATTTCGAGGTTTCTAGGTCACCTAATTAGGTTAAAAATTGGGGCAGAAAGTAGGTCGCATCGACCTTGACCCAATTAAGTCAGGTCACACTGACATTGACCTAATTAAGCGCATTTCCATGGTCTTAGGAGGCATTAGGACATGTTTTTGCCAATTTCGAGGTTTATAGGTCATCTAAGTAGGTCAAATTTTCATCAAAAGTAGGTCAGCTCAGAACTTGCTGGTAACACTCCAATGCACGTTTATGCCAAAAATCAAGGTTCTAATGTTAACGATTCTCCTAATTATGCCGGAGGAAGGATTCTGATGAGCCGACTGACTCCCTCATTACCGGATAATTTGCAAATGAGAGCCTTACTTCGTAGGAAATTATTCTCAACTGACGTGTCATGATAAAGATACGTGACAAGATAAACATTTTCTTCTCTGCTATGTTTGCATCATGTTTCTTTGTTTCTGTGTTTGCTTGTATATTTTTATTATTTATTATTTGTTGTTGTTGTTTTGGCCCTAAAAATTTGGGTGGCTAGGGGTGGGGGGTTGAAGCACATCCCCCCCCCCTCCCCTTGCCTACGCCATTTTATTTAGTTCCGGTTCTCTCTCGATTCTTTCTTCAATTCCTCGTGTATTCTGGTCACTTTCATAAAACCGAGCGAGGTTGATTTCATGATGTGCAGAATATTTGATAACAGATGTGTCACGGTTTTATTTAGCTGTTATTCCCCAAGCTTGTACTTGTATCGTTTCGGTATTTTACTTTCAGAATAACTGAAAACAAGAGATCTCTAGACCAGGAATTGAAGAGCTTTACTGATATCGCCAACGACATCGAAGACTCACAAACATTGAAGGATTTGAGCAATACAGGTTTATCTTTTGACAAATCCTACTTCGTTACAAACAAAGAGGTACGAGCTTAATATCAGCTTTACAGGATTATCAAAATTTGATAATGTATTTACTACGGAATCCTTAGGCTCGCCAGTTATATTATTTTAATTGAATCCTTTGGTTAAATAAATCTTTATAATTCTTGGTTTGCACAGAAAATCCGGTTGATGTACCAACCATGTATTCCCCGACACTTCATCAAAATCCTTCCATCAGATATACACTTCATTCAGCGCTTGCAGTCTGCACGTCTGTTTACATCCAGTAAATAACGACTAACCTTTGTCTCAATATATGAGGAAATTGTTGGATAGGCATCACATATTTCACACAGAAATGTACATATGACAATAATTCATATCACCTTTATTTGAAGATAACGCTTAGCAATGACGTCAGAAAGATCCTAACGTTGCGAACGTTCGCCAGGACGCCAGATATGCTCAAACAAGTAAGTTTTACAGTTCGTCAAATAGATTTTTCTGCGGTATACAGTAACATTCAAAAGAAGAGCCAAGAAATGCCGCTAGTGGTTGGTTACTTCTCTTAACTATGTAAGAAAATATTACGGTTGTGATTTACTGTTTAAATGTCACCTGCAGATAAAACGATTTCCAAAGTGCGAACTATTTATTAAGTTTTCCAAAGTTTTTCCATGGAATGCGTGGCTCATTGACATATTTAGAAAAACATATTCTTCAGGAAAGTACTATTCGCTTAATTACAGATGCAACAAACAATGTGATCGGATCTAAATGAAAACTGTGACGCGAATTCTGAGAATATAAATAATCATTGATACAGGATTTTCACATTTATAACAAAAATACTAATTTAGTTGTTCCATAGTGGACTGATATACGCATCGAATGGGCGCTGGACTGATATACGTAAACTTTATTCGTTTTATTTACACGAAGTCCTTGATATCGAAGTTTGACGAAAGTAGTAGTTCCTCTAGCTCTTCTGATGAGATAACAATAGACCCTATAAATACAAGTGCCTAGCAAACGTGGTTGGGGTTCAGAAAAACAAGCCTATGGACCTGAGCCATGATGACGTATTATACCTCTTTTAAGGCCTCTTTTTATACCTAAATTTAAGAAATAATGTTTCATAGGCGTGCTCAGTGGTTATTTTATGCACGGTTAGTGTGGGAAAGTTTATATTTTAGAGCAAGGGTGAAGCCCGTGCCCTAAAATTCATAAACCTTCCCACACTAACCGTGCGTAAAATAACCATTGAGCGCACCTATGAAAACATTATTTCTATTTTATTGCACTAACCAAATTGATTATCAGCAAAGATTATAATGAAAAGTTGAAAACATATTTTAAAGATTGACAACATTTCTCCCCTTTCTTGAAAAAACTCGTCTACTGATGCTCATGTCTCGATTGGCATCGTGCCAATGTCAGTGGACGAGTTTATGTGGTCTCTCAAATGGGGAGTGATACTGTCAGCTGTGTGGAAATTACGTGGATATTTGTCTATTTGATTCGCTTCGTTAATCAATTTCACAATGGAAACAACAGTTAAACTCGAGGAAGAAATTTCATCTTGTAATTTATTTGTTTGTTCTATTCGATTGTTAGTTGTATGAAAGCAGACGTCCCTTTCCTCACTCGACTTGTGAAATGGAATCTTCCAATGAACACCCGCACACCCGCACTTGACGGGTGTTGATTTCACATAACCGTGCTAAAACGTTTACTAATTGCACGGTCAGCTCGATGTCATTGACACAAGTGTTATAGAATGTGCATTCATTCATCTGCATGACAGATGATCACTTATTCAGAAATCTACGGTAGAATCGCTTATGTAACACGAAATTGTCAACGCGCAGTGCACGTGTCGCACGGCGTGAAATCCTATATGTAACCCGATACACCGAATTAAAGCTTGCTCTTCCGACTGTGCCAGTCCAGGTACCTCGCGCTGGCAATTAATCTGATGTCACTTTACATGAGGGAGGTGACAGGATAATTGAATTGCCCCAAACCTGATGACGTATTAAATCTCTCTCAATCACGTGATGAATTGTGTATTCATTCATCTGCATGCCACGTGAACAGCCCAGGACAAATGTATAACGCTCCCCACCAGCCATTTAATTGTCATGGTTGTTGGGAGCCTGCTTTGCATCTAGGGATAGAAGTGAGATTTAATTGTCATGGATGTATGGGGACCTACGTCATCAGGTTTCAGGACAAATTGTTAATAATATTCACTGTCACAGAGAGTAAGGGGTGACGCGTCGCGTTGAATACCGAACTGTCGTTTATGCCCGTGCAGTTGATCATTCAAGTTACCTTTTCGAAATTTGCCGTGAAGAACATGCTCCTCGTGCCTTGAGAAAGTGTGTGTGCGCGCGCGTGTGTGTGTTTGTGTATGTGTGTTGGGGTGGGGATTCGAGGGTTCTTCAAAGGCTTCTCTGTTGTCTTGCTAACTTACAATCGTTGGAGTAATAGAATATCGATGTCGAGGCAATGGCAAAGGTTCTGCAGGAGAACGTCATTGTCGCCGAGATGAAAGCTCTCAGATAGACGCTGTCACTGGAAATGGCCCCCCGGACGAGTATTGACGGCCCTTCCTATAGATGCCCAGTCACAGTTGTTGTGTGTCTCACGTGGCCATCTTCATTTTATCCAGCCAATTTCACAGGCCCCAGTGGCTGGACAGTAGAATTTAAATTCAGTATAATTTAAATAATTTAATTTTTTTTAAGTCATCCTATAATACAGAGAGGAAAAGGTATTGCACGCGCCATATTGGATTTGCCCGCCAAATACGAAAAAACAAAGTAAAGTTTTCACATTAAAAACTGTTTAACTGACCGTGTTACTGGTGTCCACTCAATTTTGAAACCTTTATTATGCCATCTAACCCTACGGGAAATCTCAGATCGTCGTTTTATTGGTATAAATCCATCTCTGAAAACAGTAAACTTACGGCTTCTGTCAGCCGCTCTTTTTCTCGTCTGGGACGTAAATTGCTGTCTACGTCATCGCTTTCAGGACACTAAACCCGCACTAAATTATTCGAGTCATCTCATTGGTCAATTATCGGGACTAGTATTTGCGGGAAATACGAAATTGTTTTCAAAATGTCAAAATGTCAACTAGTCCCGATAATTGACCAATGAGATGGCTCGAGTAATTTAGTGCGGGTTTAGTGTCCTGAAAGCGATGACGTAGACAGCAATTTACGTCCCAGACGAGAAAAAGAGCGGCTGACAGAAGCCGTAAGTTTACTGTTTTCAGAGATGGATTTATACCAATAAAACGGCGATCTGAGATTTCCCGTAGGGTTAGATGGCATAACAAAGGTTTCAAAATTGAGTGGACACCAGTAATACGGTCAGTTAAACAGTTTTTAATGTGAAAACTTTACTTTGTTTTTTCGTATTTGGCGGGCAAATCCAATATGGCGCGTGCAATACCTTTTCCTCTCTGTATTATAGGATGACTTAAAAAAAATTAAATTATTTAAATTATACTGAATTTAAATTCTACTGTCCAGCCACTGGGGCCTGTGGCCAATTTCTACGTTCCCAGTTGGAAGTGGGAACGTAGAAATTCGCTTGATAAAATGATGATGCACGTGGCTAACATTTGAAGTCTTTATTTGGCACGAGCATACAAGCTCTCTTTGCACTTGCGTGTTATCCTGTAGGTATATATGCATAATATTTGAGCTGGAAGTAAAATAGTGGGATTTTAATTATTCGTGAAAATAGGTCACGAGGTTTGAGAGGCGTGATGTATACTCATGAATAATGCACGAAATAAAGGCTCACTGAGGTATTTCATCCAGAGGCATCGCACGATCGTGCCTCTATACGAGCGAGAACGAAGAACGTTGCGAGCCGATGGTAGGAATATGGATGGAATATCTGGTAGGATACAATATCCGGCTGGTATATTATAATGTAGCTAAGATGTGTTTTCCTTACTCAGGCTAGAAGTAGTTTTATAAAGAGAAACGTATGAAAAGGGACATTGTTTCGTTGGACATTCTTTTTTTTCACACCAGGTTTGCGTTTAACGATAGATGATAGGATAGACTGAAGTTTTAACGAAGCAGAATGTGTAAAGGCTGGCTGAAATTCTTCCTTTGTGTGTATTTCAGGTTTTACATGGCTTACAAACCCTCCAATCACTGGCTGAGTATCCTCTCCACATACAGGAGAAGCTATGCAAAGTGGCCTGGTACCAATGGTGAGTATTTCACCTGTACTATGCAGAGAACGAGATGGTGTCCTGATGTCCTGGTATACGGCCTGATACAGACCCCGTCTCAGCTTAGTATATGTTCTGTGTATGGTTTGTGGTCCACTGTATTTCAGATTGGTCCGGTCTTTGTATTACAGTGTGATATTCGCAACGTCTCTGTATTGGTATACGTCCTTTCTCTGTGTTATAGTGTGGCATGGTATTTGTCCTGTTTCCGTATTATACTTTGATGTACGTCTTGTCTATAGTTTAGTATACGCCATGTTGATGTATTGTAGTTTGATACACGTGCTGTATCAATATTATAGTTTGGTATACGCTTTGTCTCTGTGTTAGACTAGTACCTTGGGATACGTCCTGCCGTTGTATTATAGTTTGGTACGCCCTGTCTCATTATTGTTTTGTCTCTGTATCATTTTTCGATATAGGAACTGTCCCTGTGTTATTCTTTATAATTATACGAATTGTTTCTGTTACATACTCTGTTATACGAATTGTCTCTAACCTTGATCTACGAATTGTTTTTGTATTATGGCTTGGAATATGACTTGTTTCTGTACTATTCTATAGTTTGGAGCCGAAGAAAGCCATTGTTCGTCAAGGACACTATGCCGAGTCGTTTTATTTTATCCTCTCTGGACAGGGTAAGTTTTATATGGAAGCAGAATCTGCTATAAAATATGAATGCAATTAGGCACGGCACATGTAAACACTGATCACGTGATCTCAATATTTTCTCCTGACCTCACGCGCTTCGCCTGACAACTACGTCACCCGTATCAGCTGAGTCAGTGATTGAAAAATATTGACTCGCCGCTGGCTAAAGTTTGACCAATGAAATAACAGAATCCCCTCACGAATATTCAAGAGGTATAATACACTGAAATAATCGTAGACTTCAATGGGGATCGCCAGTCACACTATGCGGCGCTAGTGCTTCAAGAGGTAAAGAAGACGTAGCGTCATAAAACGAACGATTATAACGTCGTTACATTATGACATTGCCATAGTGATGTCCAGAAAAACGACATGGGCATGCGTCATTTACCTCTTGGTACACGTAGCCACCTGGCGTCAGTTCGGGCTGGCGAACCCCATTGTACGAAACAGATATATGGTTGGACAAAATGTGCTTTTATGTCTATTTGGTATTTTGATACATTTGAAAGAGGGATCCTCATATGGGACAGAAATATTACACACCGAACAAAATTATATTTGGAAAAATATACCAGAAACTTAGATTTTTAAGGAAAACAGAGAAAGTTTTTGGTCGAAGTGTAAAATCTTTGCTACAAATGAAAATCCAGCATGTAAATGCCTCAACGATCGATATATTTGCGTGCAAATGAAGGTTCGCAATTATTGTACGGCATAAGAATCTTCGGTAAATAAACTTCATGAAAATGTCAGTTTTACCAGTTCGCGTTGAAACGAAATATCGCAATTATTAACGTCATACAAAAAAAAAGATTCTGTTTTTTTTTACACATAAATTGAACATTTCCTTTAAAAAGCGACACCACCTCTGAATCCGAGTCATCTTCATCAGCGATAATTCATTACAAAATCCATCTTCGTGGCTGTCTAACTACGATGCCATGTATGGTTCTTTGTATTGCAATTCAATTCACGGCATAAAACGCATTACCAAAGGAACTATTGTCCAGAAAATATTTTAATTTACAACCTTGTCTTGATCAAAGTAAAAGTCGGCGACAACTATGTATCGGTCTCCACATTTTCTCTGTTTGATCACTCTGTAAGACGCGTTTGTACTGCGTGGTTAGGACAGCATTCTCTCACGATATAATCAGTAGCAAGTGTGTAACGCTTGAGTGACCCTCGTTCCGGGATGAGGCTCCACCAGGATTAGACTATATCTCTGGTGGTTTAGATATGGAATATATGCACTGCTATAGCACAGTTATCATTAGCCTAAGATGTAATCAGCCGTATGTGAAGATATATATGTGAGTGAAGTCTCTATATGACTAGTCCCGAGTCTGAAATATTCTGATAGATGAAACTGACCACACTTGCATTTGGATTTGGTAAATGATCAACAGTATAAGTTTGCCAAGATGACGAAACCTGGGCCCATACACTATGGCATACCATGCCATTAATCGTTTTAGTCTTTTCTTTGTCCAATTTCTGACTCGCAATGCAAGTTACAATTACATCTTTAATGAACTATTATCGAACTGGCCTTTGAGTACTTTCTAGACTGACTGCGCTAAATTAACTCTCTTCAATTACAACAATTCCAGGGTATGTGATTGTCATTCCTGACGATAAAATGTCTTTGCGTACTTTGTATTCAGAGTTACATTCTTGAGCCTATAAGACGGCATATTTCCCGCTTCATTTTACAGCATTTGTGAAGAAAATGGTAAAGAACGAAACCACTGGAGAGACGGTGATGCATACTGTTGCTCGGCTCACAAAAGGGCAGAGTTTCGGGGTTCGTATGTTGCTCGGCTCACAAAAGGGCAGAGTTTCGGGGTTCGTATGTTGCTCGGCTCACAAAAGGGCAGAGTTTCGGGGTTCGTATGTTGCTCGGCTCACAAAAGGGCAGAGTTTCGGGGTTCGTATGTCGCTCGGCTCACAAAAGGGCAGAGTTTCGGGGTTCGTATCTTATCAATCTAATTAAAGTTAAATCTTTTCTGCTCTCCAATTTGGATATATCGCTGTATATACGATTGAGGAGAATTGATGATATTAATTTTTCAGATTGGTATCTTGTGTGTTTTAGAGATGGAACTGACCATAATACAGATTAATATCCTTGCAAAAGTCCGCGATTCTCCGTCCTTTTTACATACTGCAGCTGATATCAATATAAACGTATACCAATGTTATGACAAACGAAGTCTGAAGGCCCATTCTCACGGTGTGACTTGTCGTACCAACTCGACAGGGGAATCCCCCGATTTGCAGTATGCAACTAATCGCATGAAATAAAACCTGTTCTATTTCATACGAATTGTAGCATGCGACTAAAATCGTTGGAGTGATCTCACGATGCAACAGAGTTGTATGCTACAAGTTGTTACTACAAATCGCACCGTGAGAGGGTATAGTGAAGAAGTTGTCCTCAGTTATATTCTCACCCTGCTTCAGGAACTAGCCTTGTTGTACCGAACGAAGCGAACCGCGACGGTGGAGAGTGCAACCCCGTTGGAGTTATTGAGTATTGGTGGAGAGGATTTTATTAGGATATTTACCCGAACGGGAAACCCGGACGAAGAACCCTCCTACCTTAGATTTCTCAGGTATTTTCTGGATTTGGGATATCCACCAACCATTCACATCTCCTTTATTATCAGTTCAAGTCATGTAATGACATATATCTAGACATGTGAATAATTAGATCACCGACGTGACAATACAGAGTATTGGGAAGTTGCGAACAGTTATAGTTTCTCTGAGTCTTCGGTGCTCAATGCCTCCTACATTAAGCGCAACATTAAAAAGTTCGAATATAATATTTACTTGTAATATGTCACCAGAGAACGAAATGGACTTGATGTGTTAACTATTGTGTACGGTATAGAATACTGATGAATAATGGATTATTTAGGGGCACTGGAGAATACTGATTCCTTACACAGTGTTGAGACTTACAAAGAACCGTTTAGAGATTCTTCCAAGGACATTCGTAGAAGTGGTTATTCGAAAATCCTTTCTGAAAAGGCGTCTTTGAAAAACCTTCCTTTGAGAATTATTTGAAGAAAACTTAAAAGGCCTAATAAAACCTTTCTGAGAGGATTATTCAGAGCACCTACCCCAAAAAGGCTTATTCGAAGGGCCGTTCTCTATCGCATTAAGAATACAAGGGGGTGGGGGGTGAATGAGCAGGATTTAACGTCGTTTTCAGTGTAACGGTGCATTAGTACCAACTAAAAAAAGATCACAATGTACATAAAAATAGTCAGAAAAAAGGTGATAAGTATCACCCCAAAAAGTGATGAAACCATAACCCAAAATGGGTGATGAGGTAGAGCCGTCATCTTTTTCCCCAAATCCCCTTTGTAGGTGATGGCCATCACCCTTTTTAGGTGATGACTATCACCTTTTTCAGGTGATGGATGTAGTATTGCCACTCTACTGTCATCACATTTTTTGGGTGATGAGGCAGGGTGACGACCATCACCCTTTTTAGATATAAGATATAACTGAGTATCTGTTGATTTGCGATATATATCAGTTGAGAAAGTACGACCCGATTTGACTAACCGTGTGTCTAAAAATGGTATTTCGTTGTTACTTTTCTCCATGATGAAAGAAACATTCGGGTGAAGAGAATTGATAATATTGAAAAGAGATTCTATTTCACCACTTATTTTGTGGCCAAAATATGAAACAATCATCTAAATATCTTTTCCAGTTTTTTTGTAAATTCATCTGTAAATTCAACTCCATATTTTTGACCAATTGTTTCATAAAGTGTTTCCTCAAGAAACCCATTACAAGGGTGGCGTGTACTGGTGCCATTTTTGTGCCCACAGCTGTCCCTAATATCTGCATGTAGTATTTATCATTGAAGAAAAATGAATTGTTTGAAAGTATGAATTTAAAGCGGGAATTTAGTGAGTTCGGCTCTTTTCGAAGCCAGTATCGGATGGCTTCCAGTCCTAAATTATGTGGGATATTACTGTACAGACTGTTGACATCAAAGGTGGCCATTTTAGTTCCATCATCTACTTCACTGGGTAGGTGGCTCAAAAAGACTAAATCGTCCCGGACATGGCTTTTAACAGGTTTCAGCAGAGGTCGCAATATTAAATCAGTCAGATGGCTAGCCTTTGTGTTGGAGACGACGGACCGGCTATAATGGGTCTGAATTTCGAGTAGGTTTAAGAAGGACAATATATTCTGATTTCTGCTCCAAAATAGCTTTTTTAATGTCTTCTGATTTGTGGATTTTGGGGAGACCGTAAAAGTTACTGGTGTTGGATTCGAATTTAGTGAGAAAGTCTTGGTTTTTTTTGATAGGAGTTTCTCGTGTTTTCTAATCAACTTGCGTAATTCAGTGATAATTGCATTATCCGGATTTGAGTTTATTTCACGGTATGTTGATTGATCATTCAAGATGTCTAGTAATTTGTCCCTATAATAATCTCTATCCATAATGACCACGGCTTTTCCCTTATCCGCCTCTTTAATAATAATCTGGGGATTCTCAAGTAGTTTCTGACGGGGAGATATATTAGATGAAGGGCCGGGTTGGATAGTATTTATCAGGGGGATATTGTTCAGACCATCTAAAAATAGCTCAAGGTAATCATCTTCACTGGTGCGTGGTTGGAAGTTTGAAGGGTTCTTAACTAAAGATTCTGGTTCAGAATGAACCTCCTTACCGTCAATGTTATGAAACAATTCACGAGTTTTGAGTCGCTTACCAAAGGCCCTGATATCTTTGGAAAGATCATCAGAGTACGATTTAGGTGTGGGAGTGAAATCTGAGCCTAGCTTTAAAATTTCAATCTCCTCACATGTAAGCGTACATGAGGATAGATTGATTACCTTTGGAATTGTCTGTTTTGATACCCGTTCCGTTTCCGAGCATCTCGGTTCTCTGAAAAAAGAATCTCGATTATCAGACGAATTTATTTTAATTTTTATTTTGGTGACTGAATTGTCCGATAAAAAGTGTTCCCCTAGGATGATCGCTGTGATTCACTCCAGTGGGGTATTCGGTGGATTACCTTTGGAATTGTCTGTTTTGATACCGGTTCCGTTTCCGAGCATCTCGGTTCTCTGAAAAAAGAATCTCGATTATCAGACGAATTCATATTATCATTTGTATTTTGGTGACTGAATTGTCCGATAAAAAGTGTTCGCCTAGGATGATCGCGGTGGTTCACTCCAGGGGGTATTCGGTTCTGAGATTTAGCGGCTCAGGAATACCGAATCTGGCGTTGAGTGTCCGAAGATGAAGGAATATGTTCCTGGTTCCGGTTCCTGGTAGGTGGTCTCCTGGTAAATCGACGACGAGTTGTTTGATTCACAAGTTGGAAGCTATCCCGGTTGGTTGTTTGCATGGTTTGCACTGGTCGATTGGCTCTCCTTCTTGTGGATATTGTTGTTTTCAGGTTAGTTTGGTCGGTATCCTCCTCTCGAAATGTTTCGAGATCTGGGAGATTTTCCAGCCATTCGTCTTTTTTAGCCCATGTCGTTCTCATTTTGTCCTCGGCTTTTCCATCATAGCTCTCTAGATTTGTATCTAATACCGCTTATGCCGGTGCTAGGGGCCGCGTGGTCATGTCATCCAAGTTGCCACATGAACAGGTACAATAAAAGCGTACCGGAGATACAACACATATCACGAATCGTTAGATTCTTGGTATGTGCTTTAGAATAGGTTAACCAGAAGACTATACTCTGAAGCCACGTGACTCTGTCAGTATGTCGGCACCTCTTCCCACTTCCCTTATATGTGTTGTAATTTTTACCTGTATATGGCGAGATTCTGCTGGTGAACGTTCCATCTCCGAGGCCCGCCCTCTGTACAGACGTTTTGGTCTTTGATAAATGTTGGCATTTGTGGGAAGTTGATGCTTGGTCGACATCGGACCTTACAGACTAGTCTTTTGTGTTAAATGCCGCCATTTACATCTGACGACGATACAGCTCACCAATCCCCAGTGTACGAGTTGTCACAGCGAAACAGCTCATCAATTACCAATATACGAGTTGTCAGAGCATTTCCATCATAGCTCTCTAGATTTGTATCTAATACCGCTTATGCCGGTGCTAGGGGCCGTGTGGTCATGTCATCCAAGTTGTCACATGAACAGGTACAATAAAAGCGTACCTGAGATACAACACATATCACAAATCGTTAGATTCTTGGTATGTGCTTTAGAATAGGTTAACCAGAAGACTATACTGTGAAGTCATGTGGCTCTGTCAGTATGTCGGCACCTCTTCCCACTTCCCTTATATGTGTTGTAATTGCCGATGTCAGATTCCCACCCCTCAAGTAGGCGTTTTGCCACTGGTCCTTGGCTTCTCTGGTTTATGAGATCTTTCATTTCTTCATCAATTTTTGTGTAGTTCTGCACTAAATGAACATGTCTATCTTCAAGAAGCAAGATTTCTGCTCTCGCCTTTTTAATGGCCAAATCCATGTGCTCGTCGCGGGTTCCTTCGGTAGGGGTGTTGTTATATAAAATATCCTATAGAATTAGGAAAATGTCCTATAGGATTCCTAGAGGATTTTACCTACAAGACTGTCGTATAGGACAGTCCTATATGAATACTATAGGACAGTCCTATAGGCAAAATCCTATAGGACGATATATGCAACATTTATCGTAGGCGACCACATGGCGATTAACTAATGCGATGGCACATTCGAAACTTTATTCACCAAGGGCCATTTTTGATTTTTCGAGCCCTGGTTTGTATACTATTCAACGTAGTATACAACACTATCAACTTGTAATTTCCAACACTTTCATAACACCTAACATGAATAAACATTTAAAAAGGAGACAGATATTTTATTGCGTTAACTTTTTCTCCAGTCATATAAGCTTATATTCCAAGAATGCAGATGGACTAACATAAAATCAATAATACACAGGCGGTCTGATGTCCCGCTGCATAAGGTGGCAAGTATATGGAATTTCAAGTTGGCACCAAGTTGTACCACGTATGGACGGGTGTTACTGAAACACAATCCCAGGCGATCAGGATGTATTTATTCCATTGGAGTCACGTGATCCTTTAAAGATGAACTGCTTGTTGGGGTGGTTTGTCCTTTTCTCATGTTTATTGCTGGAAACGTAATTTCAATTCGGGTCTCACATGGCCCCTTCTGATGACAAAAAAAGATCACAATTGACATCTTCTGGAATCCATTGAGCATGTTGAGCTTTTCTAATTTAAATACCTGGAAACTGAAAGATGGATAAGCTGATCAATGAACAGATGGACGAACGGACAAATGGATGGACCAAGTCCCCCTCAAGCCCCTTCAAGCATGGAGTAACACGAATTACAACGCATATAAGGACTTCACAGTATAGTATTCTGGTTAACCTATTCTAAAGCACATACCAAGAATCTAACGAATCTAACTGTTCATGTGGCAACTTGGATGACATGACCATACGGCCCCTAGCACCGGCATAAGCGGTATTAGATACAAATCTAGAGAGCTATGATGGAAATGCTCTGACAACTCGTATATTGGTAATTGGGAGCTGGGAGTCAGATGAAAATGTCACATGTGGCAGTATGAAAGAAATCATTCTTCAGTTCGCTATTAATCCAAATGGTTATGATAGCACTTGTGCTCTCGGTTGAGTTGGGCCTTGATGATAGCATCCCAGTTTCTGTTTGAATAACATAAGGTACAAACAACATCCAATTAGCATTGATGTGTGGCAAAGCAAAACATTAATTTATTCATAAATTTCAATCATGCCCAATTTTTTTCAAATGAACGTTGTTCATTTAGCTGTCCGAGGAAATAAATTATGAAATAAACAAAAGACAAAAATGAAAATTTAATTAGGCAGACTAATACCCCCCACGGATACTGCATGGATGTGTCCCATAATTATGTTTAGCAAGCCTAGAAAAATGGTTAACTCTGATGTTATGCAAGAACGAAATGATCATCCAATTCCGAACTTGCACAAAGTTGAATTCAGTCCTTCAACAATAGATCTGCGCTGATACACGTGTAGGTGCTTTGGGACGTGGCTTCAAGCAGTCGTTCTTTTACTCTCTTTTCTGTCTCGTCAGCCTAGGAAATATTTTAAATCAATGATAAATGGACTACTTTTGACCTGAAGTTTTCGAATGATCTTAAATGTAGCATAATGGTCCTTTCTTGGAATAGTTGGATAGTTTGAAAGCCCAACCCCTGCTAAAGGGATATGAAACAGAGTGGAAGAAAGAGCCACAACTCAATGCACCTGCCAGTGCTATCAGCACAGATCTATTGTTAAAAGGATTAACTTTTTGTGCAAGTCCAAGATTATGTACCTGGGATACACACATTAGAATGAAGAATAACCATAAATCAGACCACTTGACATCTACGCATTCTTTTTTTCTAGACTTTCTCATAACATGGATGGCACCATTGTATGTAATGGTAAGAATGTTGTGGTACCTTGTATCATGTTGAATAACAGCTATTTTCCACCTGGTTCAAGGGGGGTGATTTCTAGGTTAGAAGTGTGTTGCCATACTGTTTCTCCAGAGAATACAACCTTGTGATTTTTTCCATCATCATTATTCGTAAAAACCGCAGTACCACCAGGGACCTGTTTTACCATACATATCCACCTTAAAAGACAATAAAAAGGTATTATAAAACATTTCATCAGAAGCCAATATGGATCTGTTATTGGGAATATATTTGAAACAACTTTGAAACTGTAAAGCCAACATGTACAGTAAGTTAAAGGGCTGGCCCTGAAGCATGTCCAGTAAATAACAAAAAAAAATTCCATAGGAAATTTTGAATATATCCAAATAAACAAATCATATGAAGCTGAAACTTCTCACATATACTGTTAGGACTTTCATGGTGTACATTTAGTATTATGCAAATATTAAATATTCATTTGAACGAAAAGACACTTGAAATCATTTTTGAACAATGTCAATTTATAGTGTACATGTATTGTCGTTACTTCAGATGAATTTTTTTCTTCAAAATAAGCTATTCCCACAACTGGTGGGACGTCCCACCTCTGAGAGATGAACATGATATCACAGTTTTTTCTCAGACATGCAGTGATTATAACATTTCTTCACCTCCAGGTGTGACTTCCTTTCCGTGTGGGAGAGAATAACTGGTATACACATGAGATCCACAAACCAATCTAATCCATTATCCTGTTACCAATTCACACAATGAGTGGGATCCAGTATTTGCATGTTCCTATAGATCATTGAAATATAAACACAGTTATTTATATTAGATAAAACTCAATCAGGGCAGTATACATTCTGTAGCAAATTATTGTTACTGCATGAATTGGTTAGGGATACTATCCAAATTGGGGAGTACTCTCGCTAAACAAGAGCAGACAATAACCAATCAGGTGTTCCATCAGCTATGAATGAAACGCACAGCTGGGGTAAAAATTCAATGCTACATGGTCTGGTGCCAATTTTATTTAATAAATTGTTTCTGTATGTCGAAAAGTTCTTAAACTTTCGTACGGAATGTTTTGTGAACTAGCTGTCCTCCGATAATTACTGCAAATCTGGGCCTGGGAATACATTTTATTTTTTATATTTTTATTCATGGCAATTTATCTGTATTTCCTAAAGTTAATCTTATGAAGGTCAGTTACGGGTGGGAAAGCTCGCTGTGAAACTGGGTTGCCTGAGACAATAATGTCGCATATTTGCCTATAATCGACTTTGAATTAAATTAACCAAATTTAACAGGGCATCTCGTTTCTTCAACGCCATGCATGGGCCTAGTATATACAGTTTTCTCGTTTGGAGTTTTGATGGGGGCTTTGCAAATGGTTTTGGATTTCATGTCGACGGCCAGGTAAAATTTAGTCATTTTAAAGAGAGTAGAGAGAGAGAGTAGACGTGTGCATAGATCGGTCCTGTGAGAACAAGATTCATTAGACGTGTGCATATATTGGGCCCATGGCATAGTGGACGCGTCAGCACACAGTGTACATTTATCAACCTTGATTGAAAGACCACTTGTTTTCCAAGTAAACAGTATTCTATCTTCATTGGAGACTTAGATATCTTTAAACCTAAAACCTGTAAAATAAATATGGCAATAAATATATTGTCTATATTGATTCAGGGGAAAAACATCAAATATATTTATTTTGCTGACAAGTTCGATTGAATGTAACGAGTTTGAGGTATGAAAAATATATCCAGTCCTATACCTTCAACACGAGTGCAAATTCAATTATTTCATGCTCGAAAGGCGATTCGCTGAAATCATGAAATGACTGAATGGCTGTAGGGTCAGTGTGACTCCAGTTTCCAACACGAACTTTTCGTTTTATTCATTTTGGCTTATACTGAGCGGTGATAAAGCCGTGCAAAGTTGATTTATTTATCGATAAACCACTTACCTATAGTTGAATTATGTCTCTCAAGCACCAGCTATACTCTTAATCTGCTGATTTAGTAGAGTTGTTCTCTGTCACTGTTCTCAATGCGGCGGCCATGTTTACAAATGAATCGAATGACAGCCCCCTCTCCTATAGCGACACACAATGGAGCGGACAGGAGATAACTCCGTTTGACATTAGGATACGATATGACAGAAGCTGGGGTTTTGACCATGTTCCTTTTTTATCAGAGACCTAATTCAATAATTTTTAAAGTTCAATGGGTCCTCATGTATTTGGTAAAAATGACAATGCATGTGCACTCATGAATATGTTCCCCAACAGTAATTACATATTACTGGATGGCCAAAAACTATAATGTAACTGAAGCAGCATTTTGACAGGGTACACTCTTAAAATGAATGCGGGATTCCTCCAGAATGCTCATATACAACATTTCAGGGGTTGCAGCCGGAAATTCAGGAGATACTATCTGAATTAAATAACGAGGTGTTTAAAATTCTGTAAATTAGATGGTGTTACATAATATATATAAATAATGTACCGAGAAAATCCAGTCAGAATTCACTGGCATGCTCGATGTGTCTGCCAGCGATCGCTGCTCAGCCTGTTAGCTTCCGCCCAATCAGAGACAACGGTATAGGTGTGCAGCCAACTGTGTCTCCACCAAAACAGCTTAATTTCGCTAACTTTCAAAAGTGTTCTCACGTCATTTCTCTTAATTTATTAACAAATATAATTACATAGACTTTTCAAGTCAGTCTTTATCTTTCTGGCGAGGGATAAATAAATTTTCCATTAGTGATGCAAGTGAATGAAAAAATAATCTTTTTATACCTATTCCGTCTGTCGAGCCATCCTCCCATTCATTCTAATATGGGTAAAAATTACAAATTATAGTAATTTACAGCATAGTGAAGGTGATATATTCAGAAATTTTGTAGAGGTAAATATATTTTAGGAAACCATTATTTAGTTGGATATAGCTGTTTATAAAGGTGATGACCTTGTCGGACCACTCATCTGTTATCACCCTAAAAAGTGATCAGATAGGGTGATGACCAAGGATGGCCACTCTTTTTTCATCACCTTAAAATGGTGATGACTGGATCTCATCACCCTTTTATGGTGATGGTCTGGTCTCATCACCTTTTTTATGGTGATGGATTTTGTCATCACCTTTTTCAAAACACCCTAAAAGGGTGTTGACCATACCCCATCACCCCAAAAATATGATGACCCATGTAGGCTAGTTTCCTGCAAGATGGAAGCGGTCAGCAATTTTCTTAGATGCCGATAATACATCATGAATGTTCCAAAAGCATTAAATCCGTATCGCTGGTCAATATTCTTAATCCATATGATTTTCGTTAAAGTCGTTATCTAGCGTAGGATGTATCGATTTGATTGTGACTGCTCATGTATCACCATTTTTTACAGTATATTTCGACACCCCAACCCCCCAAAATCATCTCCCACGCTTGGGACTCTTTCGAGGAGCCGAGCAATGAACATTCGTACTGGTGCCTCTGCGAAGATCCTTTTGGGTCCTTTCTAATCAAACATTTATTTGAAAATTTGTTCCATGTGGTAATAATCTTCTAGGAACCTTCTTTTCAAGTCTATGGACAAACAAAACTGTAGCACATTTACTAGTCTCTTAGATCTCAAATTGTGGTCATAAAATTGTAGCTGATATTTGATTGTGAAACACGAAATGTATAACATTGTTACTATCTTAAAGCTTCACGTTGCTATTAAATGAAAATAACCAAATGTAATTGGATTTTATTTCAGGCAAATCCCAGTGTTCAGTTGCTGGCCTATGGACAAAATCAAGGGAGACCCGGGATCATGCTTTCTTCACTACTTCAAGTATGAAGATGTTTTTTTGAGATCAATATTTCGGAAATTCCATTCCACGTTAATCTGATGTAAATTTATTTGATTAGACTCAGTTATATGATTTACAAAACGACCAAGTTCTTGTACCTCTCATACATCGATATACCTGGAAATTTATGTGAGAGAATTAACTGATAATACTTCGTTTTGATACTTTCAGACGCGGGAGTGTTGTCACAGTTGATTCAGAAAAAAGTGAATGGATTTTCGTCATAAAAGCAGTAGGTATTGAAAAAAAGCTGACAGAAACGTAGAATTACATAATTATGTGAATACTCATTTACTAGCTAAAATTTTTACAATTTTAAGAAAGCACATGGCAGAACTAGTTGTAGAGATCCAGTCATGAGGTTAATTTGAATCGTCAAGTGTCGGCATGCTGTAATTTATATGTCATGTCTTTGCATAGTGGGCAATGGGAAATACCTTTTTCTTTTTCTAGTTTCCTTCCGATCCGTATAGGGAAATATTAAATTGATAACCTGCCAAGAACTGGAACATATATATACCACAGTATTGATGAAAGTATGAATCATGGTGTCTGAAAAAACTGGGCGATAATTGCGACCTATGAGAACTGAGCCCGTTGGCCATCATCGGAGAATGAAAGGCTCTTGTGAACTTCCTCAGTTTAACAACATGGCCGCAATTTTCCAATGGAAAATTGAAGTATCACACCGGGACGGGAAGAATGGCTAAATATTTTGACTTCTCTACCGCAAAGAAAAATCCGTAGCCGACAAGTAATGTCGGAAACTGTATTCAGTACGAATTTTATTTGTATAACTGTTGTTATGCTATCGATAGCTAACCCACACGCCTAAGTTCCCCGCTGGTGAGAATATTGTGTACCGGAGCGGTATGGTGCAATACTGGTGATTATGTCTTCATCGTAACGGTACCGTGGTGGTACCAGAGTGGTCCGTCCGTATTTGTGTGTTCGCTCCGGTACCACCACGGCACCGTTATGATGACGACGTTGTCACCGCTACGGTAACATACCTCTCTGGCCACAATGTTTTCCCCGTTAGGGAAATAAACGCAGCATAACGGTGGTAGAAAAAGATGTCGGCGTGCTGACAAGAAGTCACATGACCCCACAGGCAAGTATAGTGATTACATATTTATAAAAACATCACAAGAACCAAAAGTGATCACTGTGAAGATTTTTATTCCAGTCACGCTTTTACTGTAGATGTTCATGTGGACATCTTGAATGGCATGGTCACATGGTCCCTAGGAACGGCTTGAGCAGTATTAGATACGAATATTCGGAGCGATGATGTAAGCACGATAAAATCTACGTTAACTAGCCACTGATGTCGAATACGGGCTGTATAAATTACGGGATATAGCGATGAATAATATGATTTTAAACTAAATTCTTGAGTGAATATCCCATACGTGTCGGGGATTCTGTTGGTCAAAGATATCTTTCAACCGGGGTGGTTGACCTGGATTAACACTTTTTTATTACACTCTAACAATTTTCTTATGACTAACTGCTGAACTAATTGCTGGGAAACTTCATACGCATGTTCGATATGTTGAAGTTAATAATTGCTAAATGTACTTCTGAGCACTTATGCTACACTAAACAAGAGTATTATTTAGAAAGTACCTACTTGTATTGCTTAAGCCGGAACATGTGGTACTTGCCAAACCACGGATAAGCAACGAAAATGAATCTGGTCGACACTCAAAGCAATTATTCCAAGAGAATTGCGTCCTCAAACATTCACGATTTTTGCATCGATGTTCATTAACTAAACTTCTGTAATGTGACGCAACATTTATCTCTTTGGGCTTTAACAGGAGACTTCATTCCAAGTAAACAGCAATGGTTGTATCTTATTTAAATTCTACGTATAGTTATTATCATAATGTAGAGTATCATCTTTTTCGTGTATTTGCTGTGTATTACACTTTTCTTGTAGTTCACAAGTATTGCATGTTCGGTTTGTTTTCTCGGCCACAAGCAATGTGAATTGTGTTAGTGCCAATGCAGAATTGAATTGAAAATCTACTTGCTCCGTGAAGCACAATGGCGGGCCCCAGTATGTATCAATGTATGTCGGTGATTTTAAAGGGCGGGAAACTGTCTAGGTATATGATGTCGACCCCGATGAATAATATCGTAGTTTTTGAGCCGAAAATTATTTCTTTTATCGAGTAAAGGCCGATGAAATGTAGTTTTGTCAGTACCATAAATGAAAGGTAGAAGGTGCACTGTATAGGCCAAATGGCAAATGTAGAATCCGACTCGGTGATTAACCATAACATGTTTACTCGGGATGTCGATTCGGGATATTGCAGGTACAGGTACAGGTACAGGTACAGGTACAATAAAAGCGTACCTGAAATACAACTCATATCATGAATCGTTAGATTCTTGGTATGTGCTTTAGAATAGGTTAACCAGAAGACTATACTGTGAAGTCATGTGGCTCTGTCACTATGTCGGCACCTCTTCCCACTTCCCTTGTATGCGTTGTAATTGCAACCATGAAATATTTACGTACCAGCAATCAAAATTGTGAAAACAGCTACTAGACAGATATCACTGAAGAGACACCTGTTCCTACAGGCTTGCCGATATGGCGTTCTGAATTTCGCACCAACGGAACTTTTCTATGTTTTCAACCCGTTATTGCTAAACATAGCTCTGGTTCCGTTCAGTGATGATAATGTTCTAGACATACCTAACAACTCAAACCAACGGGTTAATTTTTTTCGGTACTTGATTTTCAGGGCTGTTGCGAAGTGTTGCAGCAATTGCGGGATGTCAAGCCAAGATCTCCTAAAGAAATCGACCTTATACGGCGGACGGAAGAACAGGAACCAGTTTTACCCCGGAAGAATATACCCGTGGCGAGTAAGTCACAATTTATCATTATTTTCACAAAGTCAAGATGTTATATTTTGTAAATTAACGACTACATGTATCGCTTTGTTATTGGGATATTTACGTCCATAAATGTATCTCCGGAATGAACTTCATATAATAAAGTTTTCGATTGAAGACTATCTGGGTGTTAAGATTTGATTGTGATATTTCAGTCGGGATGGGAGGATAGGGACGTTTGGGTTGTATATACCTGTGAATTGGTGTCATTCGCTTAGTCACACGGAGTGGGGATCAGTCTTTAGAGGCTAGAATAGAGCATCGCACGGGATTACACGACTCTTACCGGTACTTTTAGAACTTCACTGTCAAACTCATTAAGCTTTAACACATGATGACCAGTAGAAATAAAATTATGAATCTCTACTATGTCTGGTTTATTTATACAGCCGCTCGTATTAACGATGGGTGCCCGAGGAAGAGAGCCAGTGTGCCTATGGACTCTTCAGTCTTTGATGCCATGTCTGGTTATTTTGACGGTATTCATCGGGTGAGTTAGTTGATTTCACTAAAGATTGTCGGTTCTATAATGTGTTGAAATATGCTTTTGATGTGGGGAAATGATTTCCATACATATTTTTACGCACTCGCGTGTAACCACCCGAGAGATGAGGGGGGAATGAGACTCGATTAGGAGAGGAATTATATCATTTCTCAGATGTTGCCAGTCCACCCGTCTCAGGTCACTTGACATCGCTGAGTTTGGCCTGACTGGCAGCAACAAGTGCGGTCTTTAAGGCCAACCATTCATGGATAACAATTATTCGCAAGAGCACCAAAACAAGGCTTCAAGGGACTGCTGGTGCAACAAAATGGAAATCCAGCTTCATATATCCACTTTACGACAAGTGACTCCGACTCACTTATATCTTCTAATACGCTGTACTTGGTTATATTTCATTGGGATGTTCAATATTTTCAACTTTTGTGTTTCGTTTCCTCACTATATCAATCAGGTAATATGGGAGAAACAAGAGGCGGATAGACAGAAGCAGATTGAAGAAGAGTCTAGGAGACGTGCACAGGAGTTGAGAAAGGCCAACCAAAGTGAATTCCCTGACTGGAAAAGTTTCAAGAAACCCGCGATAAGAGTATCCTTCTCTGACGAAAAGGGCGATAAACATCAAAATGCGACGACCAACGATAACACAGGAAAACTGCCAGACATCAACAAAAGAAAGAAGTCAAACGGATATTCACAAAGCCGATTCAGTAATACGTTCCCCAACCTAGCACAATCACACACGGTGAGATGGATCGTTTTTCTTTTTTTATCATCATGTCAATTTATGATTTGACGCCTTTTTGTACGTGACGTTGCTCGGAGATAAAGCGTTGGGGTCTGCTTACTTTGACAATATCAGCAGATCGGAAGACCTGGGTTGAATCCATTTCTAAAAAAGCTGAAACTTGTTTACATTCAGAGATGATATAATTCTGAACTTGAATAGATCTACAGTACAGGGCAGAAATAACTTAACGTTGAACGCGACTAGAGCAAACCTAAAACGCGAACGAAAACGTGTGGTTATAAAAGCGTGCGCGTTTCGATCGAGACTGAAGAAACACACTCTCGCGACTACTAATGGCGTGATATATAATAGGCACAGGCTGCTATATTTACCAAGCGCGTCATAGCTCGTCTACATGCCCCCATGTATAAGAAAACACACGATAGGTTCTTTTTCCAATCACGATTTTCCTCATCGCGATTATCCGCGCAGTCGCGTAGTAGTCGCAGAGAAATTTCGTGCTTGTTCTCTGCTCTTATATCACCATCTCCGAGACGGAATATGGCGATATTGGAATCAGA
>JAVTVY010001912.1:0-34478 GCA_036873755.1 Hanleya hanleyi | reverse complement strand
CCCCCCCCCCTCTCACCAGACAACTGCTGCACACTACAGGCAGTCCATCCCTAGGTGACAGACACTACAGATAAATCCTGGACAGTCCACAGGAGGTGTCATAATCATAATAGAAAATAGCCAGTAATATGTCCTTCTGTATGTAAAATAAACAACTGTTACATTACTACTGCATGTCCAGTATCCATAGCCAGTCCACCAAATGAATACTTTAGTATCCCCACTTGCAAACGAGGATATAGAACTAGATGAATTCATCCAGGTTAACAGTCACCAGAACTGTCAATTACCCTGCAACTCAAAGTCCAGGTTAACAGTCACCAGAAGAGTCAATTACCCTCTAACTCAAAGTTCAGGTTAACGGTCACCAGAAGAGTCAATTACCCTCTAACTCAAAGTTCAGGTTAACAGTCACCAGAAGTGTCAATTACCCTCTAACTCAAAGTCCAGGTTAACAGTCATCAGAACTGTTAATTACCCTCTAACTCAAAGTCCAGGTTAACAGTCACCAGAACTGTCAATTACCCTCTAACTCGAAGTCCAGGTTAACAGACTCCAGATTTACCCCCTAACTCAAAGTCCAGGTTAACAGTCATCAGAACTGTTAATTACCCTCTAACTCAAAGTCCAGGTTAACAGTCACCAGAACTGTCAATTACCCTCTAACTCGAAGTCCAGGTTAACAGTCACCAGAAGTGTCAATTACCCTCTAGTCCAGGTTACCAGTCACCAGAAGTGTCAATTACCCTCTAACTCACAGTCCAGGTTATGCCTTCAGAATTACCCTCTAACTCACAGTCCAGGTTAACAGTCACCAAAACTGTCAATTAACCTCTAACTCAACAGTCCAGGTTAACAGTCACCAGAAATGTCAAATTACCCTCTAGTCCAGGTTAACAGTCACCAGAACTCACCAGACTACTACTGCACACTACAGGCAGTCCATACCTAGGTGACAGACACTAGACAAATCCTGGACAATCCACAGGAGGTGTCATAATCACAATAGAAAATAGCCAGTAATATGTCCTTCTGTATGTAAAATAACAACTGTTACATTACATGTACAACTGCATGTCCAGTATCCATAGCCAGACCACCAAATGAATACTTTAGTATCACCACTTGCAAATGAGGATATAGAACTAGATGAATTCATCCAGGTTAACAGTCACCAGAACTGTCAATTACCGTCTAACTCAAAAGTCCAGGTTAACAGTCACCAGAAGAGTCAATTACCCTCTAACTCAAAGTTCAGGTTAACGGTCACCAGAAGAGTCAATTACTCTCTAACTCGAAGTCCAGGTTAACAGTCACCAGAAGTGTCAATTACCCTCTAGTCCAGGTTACCAGTCACCAGAAGCGTCAATTACCCTCTAACTCACAGTCCAGGTTATGTCTTCAGAATTACCCTCTAACTCACAGTCCAGGTTAACAGTCACCCGAACTGGCAATTACCCTTCAGCTCAAAGTCCGGGTTAACAGTCACCAGAAGTGTCAATTACCCTCTAACTCGCAGTCCAGGTTAACAGTCACCAGAAGTGTCAATTACCCTCTAACTCACAGTCCAGGTTAACAGTCACCAGAAGTGCCAATTACCCTCTAACTCACAGTCCAGGTTAACAGTCACAAAAACTGTCAATTACCCTCTAACTCAAAAGTCCAGGTGCAGTCACCAAATATGTCAAATTACCCTCTAACTCACAGTCCAGGTTAACAGTCACCAAAAGTGTCAATTACCCTCTAACTCACAGTCCAGGTTGACAGTCACCAGAAGTGTCAATTACCCTCTAACTCAAAGTCCAGGGTAACAGTCACCAGAAGTGCCAATTACCCTCTAACTCACAGTCCAGGTTAACAGTCACCAGAAGTGTCAATTACCCTCTAACTCAACAGTCAAGGTTAACAGTCACCAGAAGTGTCAATTACCCTCTAACTCACAGTCCAGGTTAACAGTCTCCAGAATTATCCTCTAACTCACAGTCCAGGTTAATAACTATCTCCAAAATTACCTCTAACTCACAGTCCAGCTTAACAGTCACCAGAACTATCAATTACCTTCTAACTCACAGTCCAAGTACCTTCCAGCTCACAATCCAAGTTAACAGTCACCAGAACTGTCGATTACTCTCCAACTCACAAAGTACAAAAACTCATCATGTTAGTTAGAATTCAACTTACAAATAAAATAATTATCTACTGCCCAATAGGAAAATGCCAAATTATCATGAGGCAAAATCCAATCGGATAGCCTACTCCGGACAGGATTTTTCTCCCCTGTTCCACTAAAGGGACATTATAGTGCAGGAATCCAGCAAGGGCCCTGCAAATAGCTTATTATATAAGTAATTATTCCACAACAATTTCTACATGGGTTATCATGTGTGAAAAGTACAAATGGTTATTCCCCTTAATGATGGAATGATCTAAATGATGGAATTCAGCTTCTTTCGAATGAATTATCGAGAATTCCAGAAGATAAGAGTTTATATAGTTTATGAATTTCAGGAGAAGTAATAAAGCTTCTCCAGAATGAATCATCATGGCTTTCAGAAGACAGAATTCAGCTTGCCTGGAATAGGAGAGATCAAGGATTCTTGCCAAAGTATACAAGACTCCTGTAACTGTTAGATAATTGTTGACAATTACATGCCGGTTGGCCTGGGCTTGTGTTTGCTACAGAGAAACACAGGATACACAGGGTGGCATGGCCCAATTCATTGGATAGGAAACAGAATGGTCTTTGGCAGAAGCTAATACAATTACCCCTACCCCTTCATCAAAAATGGCCACACTTACAGCAAATTAAAGACTGGCAGTCAAGCACTCAAAGCCACGAAAGGCTCAAAGAACTGCCGTCATTGATCCCAAATGATGGTAATAACTGTGTCTACCTGTCACCAGTGTCAGAGGCCCTGCACACGGAGCACTTTGAATTCTACCGACTGAGTCATCCAAGAGGCTCCACATAACGATGAACCTCTGCCCCGCTAAAACCCTACAAACATCTAAACAATGCGGCTCAAATGTTTGATCCTCCCAATTATAGGTCTAGTGGACAGCAATTTGGACTAATTTCATCTCTCCACTGGAACGTCAACTTCAGCGCGTGTTCATATTCACCGGCAGCAGCCTTGACGTTAGTCGGAAGACGAAGAACAGTCTCCAGAGCCAGAAGTCACAAATTTAACTATTTAAGATTTATCATCGTGATCGGCAGAGATCTGAGAAAACCGGTCTGAGGAAGCTTCTGGAATATCAAACAGATACGATTGGATGCATATGGCCAGAGAAGGACACTTGATCCAATTCTATGTTTTTTTCAAAGGCTTGTTTTTACGTCCTCTCCGAGTTAGCCCATGGGTCAAAATTCTTATCTAGGGAGTGCTCGATGGACGCGGGAGAACTAAAACCGTTACATAAATAATTATAAGTAAATCTGACAAGGTCAGTCCATTATCTCAGACCTCAGGAATTTGCCTCTTTAATCATTAGTTAATTACTCCCAGTAAAACTGACGCTAAGTGAAGTGGCGTTTAAGAGGATTGCCGAGCCTGCATGACGATTTCCTCAATGAAATCAAAATGGGATGCCCCATTCTAACCCGAACCCCCTTTTCTTTGGCAAAGGACCATTCCTTAACTGTTTTGATTCCAAGAACTCTCCATGCCTAACCTCGCCAGCAGAAAATCATCCGTCCTAACTCAAGACATTCCCGGACTAATTACAGCATAGAGAGAATGATTAATTTAATACAGAAGGGGTCAGTTTGGTGGCCACAACGGGGAGGCCAGTGAAAGCTGACCCCTAATATAGCCCGCCAATATAACTCTCTTTATTGCATGTTGCCAAAACTGAACTAGAGAGATATTGGCATCAGCAATGGTATGTTTCTTCATCCAGTAAAAGCCTTAAAACTTGCTAACCTGGAAAACAATCACCAAAAAAAAACAGGAAGAATAATGGTGCCTATTGTATTGACTGCAAAATAAAACCTCCACAATTGGATTTGAAGAAATTAAAACTGAGACAAAGCACAGAATAATTAATGTCTCTAAGTACCATCTGTGGAAGTGCATCAAGCAATCTACATGTATGTTGGAAAGTTGCCAAAATAATTCACCCAGTACATTAAACCTTCTTGTTTTATGTTTCTATTCATCAGACAGACATTGACATTGACCAACCACAATCATAATATAACAAATAATCTTCCAGCTGCTCGCGATATAATAAATCTGCAACATTGCAGACATACTATTCAGCAATTGTTTCAGTGGGAGAAACAGTTTTCCATATTAATTACATCTTAAAGCACTCTTCAAATAAAAACTAGATGGTAATTTGACAGACTCAGATGAACAGCTTTCATTTATGCGCAGTGAATATCTCTAAGGCCATTTCTGCCACTCTATCTTTGTTCAGATCGCAGAAAGACGACGGAACAAGATTTGACCGAATCAGAAATCTGTTTGATAACTAAGATAACCTTTACCGAGATACGACCCTGGAATGGTGGAATGGGCCGGCATCCAGGAACAGACTAGTGGAGCACAGGATGAAAATATGGTATTCGCACAAAGCCTGCACAAATCATATTAATGCTGAAGCAATGTGGGCAAACAAGGCGACAATATGTGCTCAATTTCATCACCATGCTATCTGATCAACGTCCGCCAGCTCAAGTGCAGCCCAAGAAAATGCAGTCGACATCTCCATTTTAAATTCAGGGGCACTGCCAAAGGCTATTTCCTCCCGCGCGAGCAGTGCATCGGGGCCAGGTCTGTGAGAAGGATGCAGCGATCACAGCTGTCAAAGTAGTCCGCATGTTACGGCAAGCTCGTCTCTGATTAGTGGCCCCCTCTCCCCGCCGACCCCTTCATCCCGCTAGCCAACACAAATCTTATTAACTTTAGTTCACAGTAAAATGAAAGCCTGCTCAGAATAATATCATATTGTACATGGACGCTCTACTCAAAATATTTCGTCATGTTTCTTTTCTTCTGAAATTACTATGTTCTTGTTGGGTTTTTTTTTCTTGTTGTTGTTTTTTTTTCGGTTTTTTTTAATTAGTCTTTCCATTATTTCTCATATTATTTCTTCTACCGTATTAGTTCTATTTCCATATTCGTTTTATTTTCCTTTGGGCACAAAATTACATATTAAGCATATATATATGTGTAATCGTCTTCAATATTTTTATCAGTCCAAACAACTTCATCTATATATGTTTGTACCCAAGTGAAATTCCACAAATTTTTTGTTAAAAAATTGCACGAAGCTTTATTAAATACCAAATACTTACTAGGTGAATGGTAAAGATGAACTTTGCAGTGACCTAAATGACATTTACACATAGAACTCAAAAGTAACATGCGTAATAAAAGCGGCAGGTTAAAGTGGCTTCATTCTTACAGCACTCTCCAATGATTGTAGCTCTACAAAGCCTATATAGACTCTCTAATCAGCACACAAGTTTGATCCGCCGCGGTACTTTTCCCAATCTGAAGTGAACTCTTACAAGGGGTTATTCCGTCCCCATCACAAAAGGTACGTAAAATCAGCGCCATGTCAAATTCTTCCACATCTGAGTGCTCTTTTCTCCTTCCTCTCGCTGCCACGTTTGCGGACAAGAGTTTTGCATTTTTGCCTTAATTTTCCCCTTGCTATGATTGATAGAGAAGCGAGTAGAATTTCATGTATTCCCAGGTATATATGAGGGTCTCCCATCAGCCGAGCATGAAATAGGAAGTGCTTAATTAGACGTTTGACCTCGCGGACACAGTCAGATATTATGTGGGAGTGGGAGCCGAAATGTAACATTCTAAAGTCGGCAAACCTCGTATTATCTTACTCCAAACAGACTACTGACGTCATTTAATCACAGTTTCCTTCTGGGAGTTCGATTCGACATTCATTAAGTAGCCATAATCCAGAATGACTTTCCCCACATCAATATTTATACAAACACGTTTTCTCATAATAACACCCAAATCTTTAGTACCAAAGCTCATCACAATTTCTTAGAACGATTAATCATTAATATAAAAGTTTGGATACATAATTTCTCTGATACAGGACGACTCCAAAAATATTAGCGAAAAAAATATTGGCGAGAAAGTCCACAATTGAACTGTGTTCTGAGCTTCTCAAAGTGACTAAAGAACTCGTACTTTTCAGGAGTACACCCTCCCAACATGCCCAATTCTTTTCATTGGCTAGTTCATGTGAGCACCTCTCTGGTTCATGATTGGTTAAAACATTACTCAAAGTATAGCATGTCTGACTGGTTTATTATCTCTGAATTGTTCTGGAAAACTTATATATACTCATGGAACCTGTAGTAACCTACCATTCCTGTCGATGATATGACTAAAATATTGATCTAAAGTATGCTTTACGCTACTATTTTCTGAGTCACCGTCCTTCTGTATCATGGCAAGTTGATCAGTGGATCCTAAAACTTAATTTCCATAAGCTTTATGCACTTACCAAAACCACAAGTAGTCATAACCAAGTTTTCTTCGTTGATCTGACTCAACTCTTTGCCCCATGAAGGCTTTCTACCATTGCCCCATGGTGACGCCACTTGACGCCCCTTCCGAGTCCATGATGACGCCATTTGAAGCCTTTTGTAATAAATTAATTAATCAACCTCACTCAATAATATTTTATTTCAGGAAATATTAAACATGCTAAATTATTGGTCACTGTGAAAGTAATAAAAAAAATTAATAAACTTCTGGCTCCAGCCCTCCAATAGATTTGTACCCGACAATTTACAAAGGGTTTAGAAAGTTTAGAAAGGGGCGTCAAATGACGTCAGCATGGGGCAAATCGTTAATCACCCCTCAAATAATGCCTGCATTTGTTTTTTACATAGTCACAACCCCAAATTAAATAATTCTTCATCACTTGCTAGATTTCATGTGATGTTTTGAACAAAATACTCATCTGCACATTTCAGGCAACATTCCTGCAACTGTCAAGATATTTCATCACATACTTTTCCAGCAAATTCTATAATGGAAACAAAATCGTGTGACAGACAAACAGAATATTGACTGTCTGATACATGTTCATGCATCTCTGCACCGAAATCTCAGGCCTTATTACAAAAAACATGGACTGTTCTGAAATCTCTGGCCCAATGGCTGAGAACATAAACTGTTCTCATATCTCTGGCCTACATGTAATTACTAAGAACATTGACTGTTCTGATATCTCTGGCCTAATTACTAAGAACATTGACCGTTCTCAAATCTCTGGCCTAATTACTAAGGATTTTGACTGTTCTGATATCGCTGGCCTAATTACCAAGAACATTGACTGTTCTGATATCTCTGGCCTAATTATCAAGAACATTGACTGTTCTGATATCGCTGGCCTAATTACCAAGAACATTGACTGTTCTGATATCTCTGGCCTAATTATCAAGAACATTGACTGTTCTGATATCGCTGGCCTAATTACCAAGAACATTGACTGTTCTGATATCTCTGGCCTAATTACCAAGAACATTGACTGTTCTGATATCTCTGGCTTAATTACTAAGAACATTGACTGTTCTCAAATCTCTGGCCTAATTATCAAGAACATTGACTGTTCTGATATCTCTGGTCTGATTGCTAAGAACATTGACTGCTCTGATAGATCTGGCCTAATTACTAAGAACATGGACTGCTCTGATATCTCTGGATTAATTACTGAGAACATTGATATCTCTGGCATAATTGCTAAGCACATTGACTGTTCTGATATCTCCAGCCTAATTGCTAAGAACATTGACTGTTCTGGTATATCTGGCCTAATTACTAAGAACATAGACTGCTCTGATATCTCTGGATTAATTACTGAGAACATTGATATCTCTGACATAATTGCTAAGCGCATTGACTGTTCTGATATCTCCAGTCTAATTGCTACGAACATTGACTGTTCTGATATCCCTGGCCTAATTGCTAAGAACATTGACTGCTCTGATATCTCTGGCCTAATTGCTAAGAACATTGATTGTTCTGGTATAACTGGCCTAATTAATAAGAACATTGACTTTTCTGATATCTCCAGCCTAATTGCTAAGAACATTGCTCTGATATCACTGGACCAATTGCTAAGAACATTGACTGTTCTCATATCTCTGGACCAATAGCTAAGAACATTGACTGTTCTGATATACCTGGACCAATTGCTAAGAACATTGACTGTTCTGATATATCTGGACCAGTTGATAAAAACATTGACTGTTCTGATATATCTGGACCAATAGCTAAGATCATCGACTGTTCTGATATCTCTGGACCAATTGCGAAGAACACTGACTGTTCTGATATATCTGGACCAATTGCTAAGATCATTGCCTGTTCTGATATATCTGGACCAATAGCTAAGATCATCGACTGTTCTGATATACCTGGACCAATTGCTAAGAACATTGACTGTTCTGATATATCTGGACCAATTGCTAAGATCATTGCCTGTTCTGATATATCTGGACCAATAGCTAAGATCATCGACTGTTCTGATATCTCTGGACCAATTGCTAAGAACATTGACTGTTCTGATATATCTGGACCAATTGCTAGGAACATTGATTATTCTCATATCTCAAGCTAAAAATAAAAGAAACATAAACTTTGGGGTTCAAATCCACATTTCATAAAAAAAATAGTTCCAGTTTTTTTATAGGTTTTTTTTAGTTTTTTTTTTATTTGCCATCTTGATTTTAGACTTTAAAATATGCAAGAAACAGTGTTGTGCAAATCCGGATTGAAAACATCATAAATTATGCTTACATATATCTCAGATATTCTGTACGAAATTTGAATGAAGATATGCATGTATAACACCCAAAACATCACAACATGTGAAACCTTGTTTTGCTTCAAGAATGTGTCAACTAAGGCAATATTTTATAGAAAACTTTTGAACTGATAAACAGTTGAATATAGTAGAACAACTGATACAACAATGTAAATACTTTGTCAGTTACCAATAATCCTGTTTTTCTAGGATTTTCCCTGCCATTCAAACATTATGTAGTACGTGTTTATCCAAGAATAAGGCATTTCTTTCTTTTTTTCATATAAAATCACACAATATACCATAATGCAAATGTCTTATGTGGGAATGAGAATTTTATGTATGCGGAACATTGAAGCTTCTTGTATGGAAAGAACTTTGCATGCTGGCTGTAATCCGAAACTCTTTAGTGGATATTATTCCCTGCGCATAATAAACCTGGTAAGGCTAATATGCAATTTTCACTGGGTATGGAATACAAGTTAATGAAGCAGAGTAGATGATGAAATCTAACCTCCGAGCCCAGTTCTCAATTCTATACTATTGTGCACATGATGGTCTTGATGCCAAAAATGATGAGGCAGATATCATGGAATACAGGTGTTGTGTAATACCCCTGCTTTTCAGGTCCCCATGTTTCCAGGCACTCCCAGTCTGGGTCATTATTAGGTAGTATGTCACAGTTCTTCTATGTTCAATATAATATTCCAACAACAACAAGCACAGATTTTACTTATGTATAAGCACATTACCCATGTGTATGATGCTTAAAGCATATTCATCGAACTTCTCCCAATTTTATCCAGTTTGAAACTATTTTCTCCCATATACATGTACTACCACATACAATAGCCAAACAACTTGGGTGGATTTTCCCTGCCCCAATAATCTCTCCACATTTGATCCATCTTTCATGTAAGTGTCACAAAAAAAAGGAGAGGAATAGGTTGAGGTTATAGATGGTTTTCAGTAATACGAAGGCCTGAACAACAGAACCTTACATGAAAGACTGACCCTATAGTTCCATTGTTGCTAACAACTTGAGGAATATGATCAGGCAAATTGTCAATAAATTTTACATCATTCTAATAGTACATGTATTGTTGACACATTGTTGAAAATCTGCTATTTACATAAGATTTTTTGGCTCTTATTTCTAAAAACTTTCAAAATTGTGCCAAATTTCAATGATAAGTAGCTTACTGGTTCTATTGATTAAAAATGTAGCAGATGAAAATTGGATATAACATTAGTATTTATGTAGATAAAACGCTGGTGAAAACAGAACATTTGTGTCGGACAGATTTCCAGTTAATTTATTTTTCACTTCTGGTTACTGTTATGTCTGACCACTTCATATGTCATTGGAGAACTGAAAATTTACAGGCCTTGAATCCTGATCATGCACTTATTTATATATTTAATTAGCAGTGCATGGGTATCACATCCAACTGAGAACAAAATATATATCGCAGGTACAAATTTGCAAAATTTTAGGTTTATTTCAATATTAAACGCAGTAGAACTTTATAAAAATGAAAAAAAATAAAAAATAACTGGCAGCAAACTGATAATGAAATCATTTAACATAATGACAGTCCAAACAAAATTTCATAATTTCCAGATTGTGATGGCTGTCCCAATGGTTGAAGCAGCCCAGATCATCCTAATTGTGCTCATATTATCAGCTCTGAACACATTGCTGTGTGCCAGCCTCAATATCCCCCACAACACCATATCGTTTACATCATTTCACACCTAGCTCCCACTATTCTCAGGTAGACAATAGCTGCCTTAATAAAGCGCCCAATTAAGCCCGTATTGAATTTCACCTGACTGCTGGGATTGGATCCCTGACGATGTAAAAATGAGTCACAGGCCTCGAATATTATACGTGTCTGCTAGAGCTGCCGTGTTTCTATACACCCTACCACATACACATGAACAGGTAGGCCAGTTGAACAATATGTCTGCGCTGATCAGGTGAAAGGGGATTTATTCGCAAATTAATTCTCCTGTCACATTCATAATCTCACCAAGGCAGGAGTCCACATACATGAGAATTCAGCATATATCCGTACATTTCAACTGTATATTCTATCTTTAAACTACATATATATACACAATTAAACAATGAATTCCTCTCTGCGTATACTACAAATTATAAACAAGATGTGAACACAACATTCAAACATATATACTTACACACATCATGCTTGGGCATTTTTTTTTTTTTTTTTCGGGGAATTGAAAAAAAAACCCAGTCATATGTCCATACAGATAGATTTCTTTGTTTTTGTATGCTTATATTTGGTTTTTCTAAACTACAAAGGTTGTTTCAATGGGGGGCTTGTACTACACAGGCAGTGGATGCAGCAGAATTTCCAATCCTGGCCATTCATTGGTTCACTGGGCCAGAAAGGTGTGAAAAGGACAAAACAGGAGTAGTAATCATGGCAGCTGATTGGCTGCAATGTATAGAGCAAGTTTCCTATTTGTACAGCAGTGGAGTAGGAAGATGATTTGACTTACGTTTGCGTAATGTCCCGAAAAATACCATCATAGCAATACGTTGCAAAGGCGCGTCACGCTATGGGGGTCCAGAAAATTATTGAATTTCAGAGCATTTTCAGAGATTATTCTTTCAAATATTATTGGACCACATATACACACATCTTGAGAGACAAATTTGTTGACAGACAAATTATCGATGAATAAACAACGTACATAATCATTACACTGGGCCTGGAGCTTGAAATAGTCATAGTATTTACATAATCTCCATGCTTCACTGCGTGGAAACTATATTACAGAAGCAATCAACATTCAGTCAGTCGAGTTGCCGATCTAAAAACCTGGGGGTGGGGGTAGCCTTCCGCCTCTCAGATTTAGACCTGGGGGGAGGGGGCAAAGCAGAGAACACCCCCCCACCCCCTCTCCCTCACTCCCTACGCCTATGTGTAGAGCGAGTCCCCCATTGCAAAGATCAAGTCCCCCATTGTATAGAACATGTCCCTAATTGTATAATAGGGCAAGTCCCCCATTGTATAGTGCAAGTCCTCCATTGTATAGTGAGTCCCTCATTGTATAATTCAAAGTCCCTCATTGTAATAATAGCACCAAGTCTCCCAATGTATAATTCAAAGTCCCCCAATGTATAGCGCAAAGTCTCTCATTGTATAGTGCAACATCCCTCATAATACAGAGCATTGTAGAGTACAAATCTCTCAATGAATAGTGCAAGTCCCCACTGTATAGTGCAAGTCCCCACTGTATAGTGCAAGTCCCCCATAGTACAGTGCAAAGTCCATTATTTTATAGTGCAAGTCCCCCATTGTATAGTGCAAAGTCCCCCATTGTATAGTGCAAAGTCCTCCATTGTATAGTGCAAAGTCACCCATTGTATAGTGCAATGTCGCCATTGTATAGTGCAAAGTCTCCCATTGTATAATGCAAAGTCCCCATTGTATAGTGCAAAGTCACAATTGTATAGTGCAAAATCCCCCATTGTATAATGCAAAGTCCCCCATTGTATACTGCAAAGTCCCCAATTGTATAGTGCAGTCCCCCATTGTATAGTGCAAAGTCCCCCATTGTATAATGCAAAGTCGAAATTGTATAGTGCAAAGTGCCCCATTGTATAGTGTAAAGTCCCCAATTGTATAGTACAAAGTCCCATTATTGTGTAGTGCAAGTCATCCAATGTATAGTGCGAAAGTCTCCCACAGTAGAGTGCAAAGTCCCCACTATATCGTTCAAAGTCCCCCATTGTATAGTGCAAAGTCCCTCATTGTATAGTGCAATTCCTCCACTGAATAGTGGAAAGTCCCCCACTGTATAGTAGGTGCCAAGTCCCCCACTGTATAGTAGGTGCCAAGTCCCACACTGTATAGTGCAAAGTTTCCCATTCAATGCCAGAAATAAGACGTGATTACATATGGTATAAATTGACACAAAACAATTCCTGTCCAGTGAAAGTACATGTATCATTATGTAACAGATCATTAAGATAGAAATCATTAAAAGTAATTTACTCTGAAGGGGGATATCCTTTCCATATGAACAATTCATTGAGATAGCCAGTACTGTGTTTAACGACACCAGTAACATGGTAATTGTGAGGCGTACCTGATGGTCAATAGAACTGCAATGATGCTTGGACAAGTGTTTAATCCACAATGCTTAGAGAACAAACACTACCAGCTATTGTAAATGAGAAAAGAATACATGAACAACAACAACCTGCAGTAAATGTCCCAAAAATTACGAAAATATATTCACCTATATATTAGGTATGTATCGATGGAAAAGTGTCAAATTTTATATTACCCAGCTATCCGATGTACTTCACAAGGATTTACTTTTGCTACTGAACCATCTTCATTTTATCCAGTAAATTTCTACGTTCCCACTTCGAACCTGCCTTGATTGATCTGACCCCCTTCAGTCTTTAATATCTGAGGTCTAAATTTCACCTACGAACGTTCGACAAACTAATCAGAACCAACACACCCATCGTGTCTAGAGTGACATCATCCTCCATTAGCAGCATCATTCCTCCAAATATGGTGTTTGTATTAGCCCACTAAATAGGTCAGCCAATCAATAACGCTCTTCTACGACCCATTTCGAAATTCAAATGTTTTTGAGGTCAGTGACATCTCATGTCTATTTATAAGTTCTATGAACATTGAAGGGGGCCAGATATATCAAGGGAAGTTCGAAGTGGGAAGGTAGAAATTGGCTTGATAAAATGAAGATGCTACTGAACATGCTCACTTATTTTGTGAAGAGAAATAATCATTTTAATTTATAGTAAATCCATTCAATATGGTAATTCTTCTAATAATTCAATCCCCCTATTAAAATTGAATCATCTCCAATTTTTGAGACAAAATTCAATCAGCTCTTCTAATAAATTTGATCACCCTCTAAAATCATTGAAATAACAAAAAAATAATGGATTATCTGCCTGACTTTGGATTTTGATCACCCCAATTTTATGGTGGGAAATTTCACTTTCTGTGATTGAATTATTAGAGGATTACTGTAATACTGGATTACTGTAATACTGGATTACAGTAATAATGGTTTTAAAAAAAGATGCCTGTATGGTTAATCATCCAATTGACATCACAGGAAATGAAATATCTTACATGAAATGAAGAAGTGATCAAATTTATTAGAATAGTAAGTTGACAGGAAGTGTGATTGAATTATTAGAGGATTTACAACAAATAAATTGATGAATGTAGGAGTACGTATCATTGATGAATGTAGGAGTACGTATCATTGATGAATGTAGGAGTACGTATCAATAATGATCAGCATTGTGAAGTGCCAATTTTTACACTTCAATGAGAATACCTTCAAACATATGAAATCATATATGGTACAAACGCTAAGGCCAAATAAACAAAGATCATCCCTAGCTTTACCATGGTGACCCTAAACATTTTCTTACATTCAAGAGAAAAAAAAACAAAATAGATGTGTTGTGTATTTGTCAAAAGATATGCAAATACCAATAAATAACAGAAGACCTGCAGTTTTCATCACAGATGGTTTAATGCACACAAAGACTGTATTACACGTGAAATATCATGATCAATTATCAACCTGGACATTTCCAAAAAAAATATTTTTATCCGGCCTAACAATTCAATCACTCAATCTCCCTCAAATTATTATCAGTGACTAATGAATTTGATTGCCTTCTAAATATGCAAATTCTGTCTGTCTCACATTACAAGGGAATGGGACTTTCAGCAATAATTTGGAGCCAGTTTTTCTTAAAGCAGCGAAATTTCGCACATCACCTGAATATTAGCTGTGCATTTTTACCCTGGAATTTCATAAAAATCCAATCAATAATTGGGTCGAATTCGCCAAAACGAAATTCGACCTGAAAATTTTTGCATGTTAAATGATGATGTCATAGCCGCCAGTCACAATGGTACAACATTGCAAGACCAATGTCATTGTACTTTGAAAATACCATGCAAGGTATTGGATATTTTATTTTAAAGAGTTGACCATTTGTAGCCATTTTAACCAAACTTCATGCTGCCGATTAGACTAGTACTCTTATCATAAAAATATATATAGACAATATTTAGAATATGACACTGTATCGACTCCCACCCCCATGAACAAACATCCTTCAGCCCTGGATCCACCCCGGTGATGTGTGAACAGTAGCTAAGCTTGTATGTGTCGCCATATTTTGGAAAGCAGATTTTCTAGGTTTTACAGTAATGAGCTGGGGCGAACACACATCCACCATTTGGCCACTCTCCCAGGCTCTCAAAGATTCTCCGCACCACCATCGCCGACCTAGCCTCATTCACTACAGAACATCGAGGAGATCTCTTTGATCACACAGCATGCAAAGATCTGATTTTGGACAATTGGGATAATTTGAGTACAGGGTCAGTTAAAACCATCATTGCATCCTCATCAACGTTAAACAAACCTATTTTTTTCTCCTCTGTTCACTTTTATACTCTTTTTTCCATCTGCCTTCCTTTTTGTTTGCGTAACTTCTTTTTATCTCACAGCCGCTAGATGAACATTTCATTCCATCCATGTTAAAAACATCAATCTTCATGCGAAAGTTGTTTAATTTATATTCTCCCAAATTTCCTCAAATATGATATAATAATATACACATCATTTTTTTGTCCACAATCTTTGCGAGTAAATGTTTTGTATGGGTCAAGTGTTTTTACTAGGCACAGGAAGTGAGTGATCTGCAGTCCCATGGTCAAATTATGGCTAATTGTTCTTCACGTTGGATTCATCAGCCTTTACCATGAAGTTCTGTATTCAGATATTTCTGTCATTCAATGTCACCGAAGCATTATAACGTTAAAATTTTTACAATTCCTGTATTTTTAATTTTTTGATAGATTTTCCTTAAAATATGATGTACACAAATTTGCAATACTCTAAAGTATGAAGGTCTCTATGATAATCATATTAAATTGCAACGTATTATAAATAAACAGTGATAAATTGAGGATAATTTAGTAGGTATTATTTTGATGCAATCCTCTGCAAGAAACCCATATAATGTTATACAGTGAATGTCACCCTCCTTCTGCGACTCCCCATGAGACCCACATAATGTTGTGCAGTAATTGAGATTGACTCCCATAATGCGGTGCAACAAATATCTCCCAACCCCTCACATATGCCCCTTCCCGTCCTGCAACACCCACTTGAATGCTTCTACATTTTTGTGAAATAAATATCATGATCTCTCCACTACCTCCTAAACAGGCCCTAATATTGTGAAGAAAATATTGCTCTCCCTCGATCTGCTATTTCCTCAAGAGACTCCCATAATTCAGGGTGCAACAAATACCTATCCTCCTCACAGAATCCCTTCCTTCCTGCAAACCCCCCTCCCAACCTGTCTCCCCCATCCCGACCCAGGGTGCTCCCCCCTCCCAACCTGTCTCCCCCATCCCGACCCAGGGTGCTCCCCCTCCCAACCTGTCTCCCCCATCCGACCCAGGTGCCCCCCTCCCAACCTGTCTCCCCCATCCGACCCAGGGTGCTCCCCCCCTCCCAACCTGTCTCCCCCATCCCGACCCAGGGTGCTCCCCCTCCCAACCTGTCTCCCCCATCCCGACCCAGGGTGCTCCCCTCCCAACCTGTCTCCCCATCCGACCCAGGGTGCTCCCCCTCCCAAACCTGTCCCCCCATCCCGACCCAGGGTGCTCCCCCCTCCCAACCTGTCTCCCCCATCCCGACCCAGGGTGCTCCCCCCTCCCAACCTGTCTCCCCCATCCCGACCCAGGGTGCTCCCCCCTCCCAACCTGTCTCCCCCATCCCGACCCAGGGTGCTCCCCCCAACCTGTCTCCCCCATCCCGACCCAGGGTGCTCCCCTCCCAACCTGTCTCCCCCATCCCGACCCAGGGTGCTCCCCCTCCCAACCTGTCTCCCCCATCCCGACCCAGGGTGCTCCCATATTGTTGTGAAGTGAATATTGCCCTTGCTCTGCTACCTCCCGTGATACCCCCTAATGTTATGACCCTCCCGTCCTTAGAGACCCCATAATTTGCAGTGCAAAAAATACTCAACCCATCCCCTCAAACAATACTCCCTAGGATGCTCTGCTTCCATAATATTGTGAAGTAAATAATATCATCTTCATCTGGTACCTCTCCGAGGGACCCCCAGAATTCAGGGTGCAACAAATAACTCTTCGCCAACCCCCCTTCCTCCCACAAAACCCATTCCCTTAACCCCTCTCCTCAATCCCAAACACTGACCTAGGATGCTGCCATATTGTTGTTAAGCGAATATCGCCTGCCTTCTGCTACTACAGCTCACACAATTCAGAAAAGTCTCCTCAGCAAAAATAATGTCATATTAAAATAATTCCTATTTATCACCATGTTAAATATTGCTGAGGTGAACTGATTATGCCACAGCATTTACCTCGGCAATTGCTGATTGCTGAAGTGAATTGTGTGGGCTGCCTACCTCCCCATGATACCCCATAATGTTATCCCCCCCCCCAACCTCCTAAGAGATCCCATAATTTGCAATGCAACAAATATCCACCCCTTCCCCTCCTACAATACTCCCTAGGATACTTCCATAAGATTGCGAAGTAACTATCACCATCTCATATCACCATATCTGCTACCTCCCAAGAGGCCCTACTGTTGTGATGCGAATATTGTCCATCCTCTGCTACTTTATCGACAACAACGGGTGTAACAAATACCACACCTTCCCGGCTCAAAATACATAAAAAGCCTCTTCAATTTACCCCTAATGTTGTGTATGTACCACCTTCCTCCTGGAAGCCCCAATTAGATACATGTAGCAGAAGTATCCCCATGCTATGTGGCATAAACATTCAGCCCCTCTCAAGTTGATACCCACCCCAAGAGAACCTCCCTCTTGGAATGAAAGCTGTGTGTTCACTGTATCAGTGCCAGTTAGGTCAATCTGCGGCAATAAACGAAATAATATCAGAGTTCAACAAGGAAATAAGCACGCTCTCTCTCGGCAATACGCCCGTGATACAGCGTCCACCAAGCGCCTTGGTTACCCTACAATTCCCTGTGTTGACTAGGAAAACATTCCCATGCACTGTCGCCATAGTAACATAACATCAACCCAAGATTCCAAAAGAATAATTATTAACTTGGATGCTGTCTTTTTTATGGCGACCCACAATACTCTGTATACTTTAGTATTGACTGCCTAGAGAAGTGTCAATTACCTATGTCTATAATTCTGGCATCAAATCAATAAATTAGTCCTGTCTGCTTCTCTAATCCACTCTCTAAAAAGCTTAACGATGGCCAAAAGCAGAGAATAGTTGAGTAACGTACCAACTGTTAGCCGATGGAGAAGTGGGCGAAGTTGGCTGGGTCTTGCTGGTCGTGGTATTACTTGTTATTACTTAATCACATGATAAGACTGGCAGTTGTAAAACCAAATTAATGAAGTATATATTTTTTTTATTTGACTTAAATTCATCATTTCAATGGTTGACCGCCTTCATGATATGAGAAACTGTGAGATTATAAATGTTTGATGCTCCATCACTTGAAGTACCCATGTACATCTTTCTTTCTCTACAAATTATAATAATCAGAGAACAGAATTATAACTAACAACCATTGTGTGAGAGAAATTGTCATTTTAAAACAACTTTTCACTTCATTGGATCTACATGTACAATGTGAAATCATCTGCGTGAACCCAGTCAAATCACATCTTGACAAAGATTTACCTGGGCCTGTTGGGTCTGGTATATGAGTATTGTGAGCAGTAAACTCTTTTTACTATAGTTGTTTTGCATGCAGATAAATGTCAGTAGCTGACCAGGATGTTCAAAATGTAGTAGCTGTATCAAACACGGATCTGCAGATATAAGAACATTCAACCATATATCACAAAATTCAGAGATTATTAAATCCGAAAAGGGGCATAACTCCACAAATAGGGGCCGAGACGACTAATTTTTTGGTAGGCATCTGGAAGACTACTAGATAAAAAGTTAACTGGTTAACTGGTTACATTTGAGCATATATGACAAAATCAGAGCTTATTGCACTGTAAAATAAGGTCAGAGATGGCTAATTCTTTGTTGGCTTCTAGAATACAACTATATAAATAAGTTTCCAAATGGAGTAGCTGTATCAAACATAGATCTGCTGATATGGTTGATTACATTCAAGCATATATCACAAAATCAGAAATTAATACATCTGTAAAACGGCATAACTTTTTGGAGTCCTTTTCGAAAGGCGTTGGGCGTATAACTAGATAAATATGTTTTCAAAATTTTGTCATTGTATCTCGAGCAGTTTTGCCTAAAATGTGATAACAGATGTGCGGACGTACAGATGGATGGATGTACAGACGAACGAACAGATGCTACAGATGTACGAAAGGACGTACATTATGATAACAATACCCCCGAGGCCAAAATGGCCGAGGGGTAAAAAGGCGTCAAGCTCGCCAATAACTGACACCATGGCTATGGTACCATAACAGTGAAGAGGTAGATGTAGTGAAGGCTATGGTACCATAACAGTGAAGAGGTAGATGTAGTGAAGGCTATGGTACCATTACTGCTGTTTCCTGCTGCGTACATGATGTTTTCACCTTCGGGGAGCTAACATGTCGGTAGCGACAAGTCATCATGCATAGCTACAAATGTACTTATCATGAATTCTTATATTGTTGATGACTTTGAAATACATTTTCTAGTAATGTGCTAATAGCTTTGTGTACGTGTACATCAACATCTGACAAGAATATCTGTTGCCCAGAGCTATCATCAAAATGACTAGATCCTATGATGATAAATTGTTGGGATTTTTATCTCAAGAATAACATCGGTAAAGATAAATGCATTATTTGATTTCAGTGCCTAAATGTAATTATACAATCGAAATAAGAAATTCCAGTAGTGTATGCACACATTAATCTGTCTGATAAGGCGAGCTACTGCGGTGAATAAATATCATGAATTCATCTAAAAAAAATATGTTCCATCGTGTATAAAATTTAACGAGCATAGATAAGCAAGAAGACGTGGGCTGTAAAGTCTACAGCTGTACAGTCACATGGTCAATCAAGCACAGAGACGTGACACGCCCAGGTTTCCACGTTAATGTTCCGACCGTTAGACAGGCTGGCAGGCAAATAACCACGTCGAGTTTCACAAGATCTCTAATTCCCTTCATGTGCCATATGGCAGTGTCATGCCTGCTTGTTCGCACGCTCATCTAAATTACAACTATGTATGTACATAATTCTCCGTATACCTTAGTGGACTCAAATACCATGAACACAGAGCCCCGTAAACCCGACAAGAAATAAGAAACTCCATCCTATGGTAACAGCTTGACCAAGATTGCGGACTTTGATCAGAGTGTCTCCCCGCAACAATGGCATGACCACATTCGAGGCAAGAAAGTAGGGGCCATATGATACCAATGTTGTTTGTCTGTCCTGGGACAATCCGTCAGCTGCACATGCCGCGCAGGATGAATGCCCTCGTCCCTCCATAATCGTGTCAGTAAGACCATGCTGAAAATCCCCTGATCTCCATATAAGCATTATCTACTTAATACCTTTATATGGCCGACGACTTGAAAGATGGAACATGTCAAACTAATCCAGATGGAAGAGAAATTTATCCCGTAAATAAACAGCTTAAATAGAAGCAATTCCAGACGGCTGGAATATTCATGCATAAATATTAAAGCAGTGAGATCTTTTAGCATAAACTGCAAAACCAAATATATGTAATTTATTAGAATATGATTATCAACTTTTACACTGTTACACACTCTAGACAAGTTTACAAAGCTATACAACAAAAAATATGCATGATAAATGCTCTTACATTCATAAAACATTCACATGGAATCAGGTTGTGCAACTTCTACTGTCAGCATGGGCGTCACCAGGATATCTTGAGAGGAGGTCGTTTCCTATGCTAACTTATTGGAGAGCCCATTACTGTGATGTCCAACATAGGACAATAACATACAGTTGGGCCCTGAAGGGGGGGGTTTCGCACCCAATGACCCCCTACGCCCGTGGTCAGATATACCATCTGATTGCATTGGGTTCAAAACCGCAGCACACAGATTTTAAGCACATGACTATCGATCAATCACCATCGTCCATTACCAAGTGTAGTGAATTGGACTCCGGATATCACAGCTAAATCAATCATCACATGTGTGAAGGTATATAATCAGACATCACATGTGTGGGGGTATATAATCAGACATCACATGTGTGGGGGTATATAATCAGACATCACATGTGTGGGGGTATATAATCAGACACCACATGTGTGAGGGTATATAATCAGACATCACATGTGTGAGGGTATATACATGTAATCAGACATCACATGTGTGAGGGTATATAATCAGACATCACATGTGTGAGGGTATATAATCAGACATCACATGTGTGAGGGTATATAATCAGACATCACATGTGTGAGGGTATATAATCTGACATCACATGTGTGGGGGTATATAATCAGACATCACATGTGTGGGGGTTTATAATCAGACATCACAGGTGTGAGGGTATATAATCAGACATCACATGTGTGGGGGTTTATAATCAGACATCACATATGTGTGTGAGGGTAATATATATCGATGACACCACATGTGTGAGGGGTATATAATCAGACATCACATGTGTGAGGGTATATAATCAGACATCACATGTGTGAGGGTATATAATCAGACACCACATGTGTGGGGGTATATAATCAGACACCACATGTGTGGGGGTATATAATCAGACATCACATGTGTGAGGGTATATAATCAGACATCACATGTGTGAGGGTATATAATCAGACATCACATGTGTGAGGGTATATAATCAGACATAATTTTAACATATGCGGTTGATAAACAAAATTATCCCTCGTTAATTATGAATACTATGACATAAGCCAGTTAATAGTACATATAATTGTGGTATCGAAATTAAAAATTCAAAGGGATGACAGAAATCTCAATGTAACACCCATTCAAATGTATATATATTTAAAAATAAGATTTATTAAAAAATTCACCATGTTCACCAGTTTTTAATTCATATTGCATTAAACAACCAAAATTTAATGTGTGTGAAATTAGTTTGCTGAAGTTTGTTAAATTGAAGATATTGTGACTTCTTTTAGGGTGGCACCACTATGGTCTCATTACAACAACATTCCACAATAATTACACTTGGGGTACATACATGTATCATTCTGATGTGTGTCACTGACAGATAGACAGGGTGACAACAATACCCTTAAACCTATTCATGCGGAGGGGTAAGAAAAACAGCAGGAGCATATCTCAAGATATTGTATGAACAAAAGCATAAAGGATAGATGGAATGATGAAACTAAAACAATGCCAATTCAACTGAAGTCAGCATGGCATAAAAACATAGGAGAAAGTCAAAAAAGTCACATGCACATGTTCATTTGCAGATGATAGTGTGCACGAATTTTCAAAACGATCTGATGAAACTTCTCGAAGGTTCACAAGCGTATTTTCGATGATAAAGGGGCATAACTATGGTGAAAATGTTGCGGAAAGTTGAAAAAGTCTTCATATGTATACCAAGCTTCAAAAAAATAGAGCAAAACCCTAGAAATAAGAGGAATAAGAGGTTCATGAGGAAAGCTAATAGTCGGACAGACAGATGGGCAACCTCATACCTCAAAAAAGCAGCCGCAATGTAGCACTTCATGTGACCAGAAACGGAAGATTTAGTTTAGCCTAAACATTATTTCCAATGACATTAGAACTATTATTTGTATACATGAACACTGAAACAGACTTGGTACATACTTTTGAGGTCAGGAAATTAAGAAATATATTTCAATATCATAAATGATATTTTTAAATTGTAATCGTGATTTCAATAATTTTACTGTAGAGCAACCATGTACGAAGCAAACATACCATCATTTGGAAATTTCATTAATAATAATTTAATACGCAGGTGGCTGAATCGAACAATTCTAAGAAATTTAGATATATCATTTAAGAGCTTGAAGAGTGAGGGGTCTCCATAACATTAACAATGTATCGCGATCTCCAGAGTGGAAAACAACTATTGTCCAAAGCAGCGAATCTTTCACCCACCCCCTTCAAGGATTCAGCTTGACTAGATCAGCTTGATTCAGCTTGATCCGGCTAGACTGCACCAGTGTGCACTCAGATTCAACCACATCCTCTCAGGATCCAGCGAGACCACACTCGTGTGCACTCATAGATTCACCCACCCACTCTGAGGATCCAGCTATAGACTACACCAGTGTGCACTCATAGATTCACCCACCCACTCTGAGGATCCAGCTATAGACTACACCAGTGTGCACTCATAGATTCACCCACCCCATCTGAGCCCTCTGAGGATCCAGCTAGACTAGTTCATTGTGCACTCATAGATCACCCACCCCTGTTGAGGATCCAGCTAGACTACACCAGTGTGCACTCATAGATCATCCACCCCTGTTGAGGATCCAGCTAGACTACACCAGTGTGCACTTATAGATCACCCACCTCCTCTCAGAATCCTGCTAGACTACACCAGTGTGCACTCATATATCACCCACCCCCTCTGAGTATCCAGCTAGACTACACCAGTGTGCACTCATAGATCACCCACTCCATCTGAGGATCCAGCTAGTCCACCTGTGTGCACTCATATATCACCCAACCCCTCTGAGTATCCAGCTAGACTACACCAGTGTGCACTCAGATTCACCACACCCTCTGAGGATCCAGCTAGACTACACCAGTGTGCACTCATAGATTCATCCACCTCCTCTGAGAATCCAACTAGACTACACCAGTGTGCACTCAGATTCACCCACCCCCTCTGAGGATCCAGACAGACTATACCAGTGTGCACTCAGATTCACCCACCCCTCCAGGGATCCAGCTAGACTACACCAGTGTGCACTCAGATTCATCCACCCCCTCAGAGAATCCAACTAGACTACATCAGTGTGCACTCAGATTCACCCACCCCCTCTGAGGATCCAGCTAGACTACACCAGTGTGCACTCATGTCCATACATGTACATTTAAGAGAGCTGGTGGGCGATGAGAAAATCTGAACATGAGGCACCAGAGGTGCTACAACCCCTCAGACACTTAACTCATTCGGTACCAATGACGCCAAAAGGCGACAAAATAATTCCCTGTCTCAACCCCGTTGACGACTTTTGGCGTAATTTCTTAGAGCCTCCCCAACCCCAATGACGCCAAAAGGCGACATCGCTGCTTCACCGTCAAATAAAACCCCACTCCGTCTGCAATGCAGCATTTTACGCGAGCACCTCGAGTGAAACTTGCACAAATGTATATATTTTTGAAAAGCCTAAACCTTCAACATTCGGATTATCAAAGAACGTTTTCATTCTGACAAACAAATAAAACAAGATCGAGAGGGAAACGAACAAATAATGGGGGAAATGTGGAACTACAAAATTTTCACAATTTTACCGTGTGCGTAAATGTTGCTGCAGAATTTCACTCAGTAATCCCGTTCAAATCTCTCTATTGCTGAAGTATAATGTGTCCAAGAGACCATCTAATCGTTCCATCAAGATGAAATCCATCAGATCCACTCCGTAAACTTTATTTCTACATTTTTCCGACACATGTGTCGGTAAAGATTGGCCATTTTCATCTCGCGCCATGCTTGAAACGACTGTGATGTCGAATTGATCAATCGCGTGCCTTCGTTTTAGTCACGTGCCTAACAACAACCAACCGAAGCGCTGAAGTGTCGACGTGGTTCATTGGCGCAAATATCAGATTCATCTATTTATATCCAATCGTAGCTTCCGTAATATTAGCCATCCATTGTAACTATGACGAGATTGGGAAAGCCTAGGGAATCACCTTTCCAACGTGACCTAGATCATGAAAAACAACCGCTGGAAAGCGGAGATACACGCCTTCAAATATGACCAAAAAAAAAACCCCTGAAACTCTTCGCAGTTTAGCGAAGTCTCTCATCTGGAAGCTGCATTTATTCTGACAAATGTCCACGAATAAATGAGTATTCATCGGTTATTTCTGGGCATTGTAATCAAAGAAATATCTGCTCACAATCTTCGGAAATCACGTAGACCTGTTTGTGTTTTTTATTTTTTACGTTGTTGTTGTTGTTCATCGAAACATCCGACGATTGCCATTGGCAGTATCATTTTGCAAATTACGAACATGTCGGTGAGTTTACTGATTTTTATTGTGAATAAAACTGCATTTCTTGAGGAAAATAATACACACACATAGTTTTTGTTGAAATATATTATTTAAAAAGGACATAAAGCAATAAGTTTCAGAATGTCTGGGATCTGAAATGCAGACAAAAACACATGAATGCCTTCTGTTTTGGAGATAATTATTCGACTTTACTGACTGCCCGGAGCTGGAAGCAGTGGGGTTCAGGCCAAGAAAACTATCTGGGGCTGACAGCTAGGATAAGCTGCAGTACTGAATGAGTTAACAGTCCAAACCCAGATGTTTTTATGGGTGTAGGAGTTTGGATGCATAGCATGTAGTAATGGCATTTTGTCATGTCATGGCATATTCATGCCAAATTTAAGAAGGTGAGCGGTTCAAGTTATTACCCAGAAATGAAATTCGTCACCAGGTGGCACCACCTCTAGGCACAAGTGGGTGAAAAGCAATCTCAAGCGACATCTTATGGCATGGTACATACATATAATACCAAACTTGAAAAGAATCCGATGAGAGGTTCTCAAGTTATTTCCAGGAAATGAATATAGAATTTTCCAACCTGGTGCAACCTGTTGGTCGAAATGCAATATCAGGTAACACCTCATGGCATGGTGTATGCATACTAAATTTGACAAGAATCCGATGAGCGGTTCTCAAGTTGTAGCCTGGAAACAAGTTTCAGATGGACAGACGGATAGATGCAGTGACACGCAGACAGACGGACAAGCGGAATTCAGTAACCCCCCCCCAACTATGTACGGGGGTATAAAAAGTGACACAACTGTGGGAAAAATATGTGAAGTTGTGATCTTACTGCCCTGGCCTGAAACTAAATGTCAGATGGGGCTTCTGTCCATATATTTTTTTCTTTCTTTCTTTGCTGGGGCTTTTGAGCAAATGCCCAAAAGAATGCTGTATTGTTCTCATATTGTTCATTATTTTCATAGAATAGCTTTCACTTTTTGTCAGGGGTGAGGACACATTGTGTTGTTGTTGTTGTTTAATACAATTTAAGGTTGTTGTAATACAATTTACTTTCATTATCAAGTTGGATAGATTCATTTCATGCACACCTAATACATCTTAAAGTTGTTTCATACATTTATTCAGTTCCAAGATATATCAAGTAAACACTGACTATACTCAGTGCATCATTCAGAAAGAAAGCCTCTGTATACTATAAACATAGGTCTATAAGGTTCCCTTAGTGAAGAAAATAGTGTCACAAATGGATACCAAACGACTATTTATAAGTGTTCCCAAGGCATGGAAATATCACAAATTACAACTGAAGCATAATTTTTATCAATATTTTTTTTTCTCTGAAATATGTGTCAGAAGAGTTAGTACTTAACTAAGAAATTTTTTTAAATTTTCTTCCTAGTCCTCTTTGGGCGTATCTAAGCCTTTTTGGCAGCTCTATTTAGCTGTCAGATATGCATATTTGTGGAATGAAAGCGAGGCCGCCAATCTGTGACGTCACAGACGCGATAGCTCGCTAATGACAGGTAGCAATTTAGTATGGATTACATACTAGGAGAGAGTTAATCAGCTGTGACAAACCCAATTATCGTCTTTACCTGAACTGTGATTTTGTGGGCCCGATTTTGTGGAATTCTTCACAATTCGACTCGAGAATACCACCGCCTTATAAATAACAGTGTAAATTGACTACAAGATGCCGTATTGTGCCGCCTACAGTTCTACAAACGAGCAGAAAAAAGGTTGAATTTTTTCTTGTTTCTGGTGGAGGCTATCCGTCGGAAAAATTGGGTACACTATTGCCGTCGTGTATGATTTGAGCCATCAAAATATAGCACATTGTGCTCTGCACATTTCTCAAAAGAGAAATTGGATCGAGATCCAGAAAAGTTGGCCGAGTTGGGTTACTCGAATGCGAGGGCGAAACCCAAATCACTTTATAATATACTCCTTCTCCAGGGCATCGTGTTTAGAATTAGTGCGCGAGCTAAAAATAGCACACGTCAAAATATTTAGGAGAGGGTATTTGAAAGTCAAGCGAGTGGTTACAATGTAATACAATATAAAATATGACCATTTACATGAGCTAAATACCACTCTCGTGACATGAATTTACTAGACTGTTTGCGTACAGGTGAGCTATCTGATAATGTCACCAACACCCGTTGTGCAAGAAATTGCCCCCCCCCCCCCTTCTATCTGCGAAAAGTCGGGAGCAGAACAGCTAGAAAGTCGCAATTTTTCTTTCCTATCAATTACGCTAGCTGGACGGCATATTCCTACTGGAAATAATTTATCGAACACAGATTTGCCAGAAGTAAAAAAAAAAAATGAAATAAATCTTTGACGTGAACGAAAGAGAAAACTCCAAAATTGGGGTATGTCTCAGTGTTGAAATTTCACCAGGTAGGCCTGGACTAACAAATTATTTCGATCATTGTCTAAATACTTATTCATTCTATGCATAGGGGGCCTATATATAACATCCGGTATAGATAATAAATAATATACCAGTATGTGTTTACAAGGTGTCGACCTTGTTCGTCTGCTTCAGATTCGCTGTCCCTCTGTACCACCTCATTTCGGTCGTTTGGTACGGGTTCAAATTGATACGGCAGAACGTCAAGATGTCCATTTATGTCCTCTGTATATAGATCATCATCACTGGCATATTCCTCCATGGTTTCGAATTGTGTTTCCATTAATTTTACGGCGATATACGCGATGGAGTAATCGCAAATCCACAGCTTAATATATAGCTCAGACAGTTGCCAGCAGGAGACGATCGCTTGTCTTACGTCACGCAGTCACGTAACGCCTAAGCTCATTAACGGGTTAACTGGAGGAAATTGAGCTACAGGTCTTTAATTAAAAAGGCTTAAATACGCCCACAGGGGACAAGGAAAGAATTTTTTAAAAATTTCTTAGGTAAGTACTAACTCTTCTGACACATATTCCAGAGAAAAAAAAATATTGATAAAAATCCTTTAAAGCCAAATGAGTAATTGGTAAATGGTAATTCATGAGTAGAAAAGGTTGTGGAGATTTAAACTGTAGATTTGAACTTGCACCACATTACCCAGCACATTACAGCTGTGGTTATCTCCCGTCCCCTCTCCAGTTTTGGTGGATGTAATATGTAGATTTATGTAGATCAGGGAAAACGATTGCAACATTCCCTGAATATTTTGGAAGTAGAGTGAAAAGAAAACGTTTTTGAATACAGGGATATTATTATGAAAATGATTTGACCACCACTGGATTTTAGAAACTTACCACAAGAAGGCCCATAATAGATAATGTTGGAATAAAACGATATAAATGGAGAGAAAAGTGGACGGACAGGCAGACAGATGAGGCCCTGACCAGTGAAACATACAAAAGGCATATCTACAGATTACATGCCATATTGGACAGAAGTTGTTCTCAAGATTTGGATTACCAATGAAAAACGGACGGAAGGACAGATGGGGCGACAACAATACCCCTGAGCCCAATCAGGGGCGGGGGGCTGGAGGGGGAAATGTACATAATATTATTTATACTCAACAGTCCATATTAAATTTTTCACTGTTTTTTCAAGGAATTCATTCTTTCTTTTTCAATCCCTGTAATAGCATGGACGTTCATTCCTTCGTTAAGCGAGTTGTTACCATATCTATGTATGATGGCCAAATAGTTCACATGTACTAATAATATTTCATCCACAAGGATTTCATATATGTGATGTATATGATTGATATGTATACTTAATTTCACAAATATCCCATCAGAATAGAACTGATCACAATTTTAAAGCATTTCCTTATGCAATTCAAATTTCTGCACATATCATGGTACAGTAATCTCTCTAATAATTCAATCACAGGAAGTGAAATTTCCCACCATAAAATCTGATGGGATCAAAATTATTAGAACAGGAAGTTGGCAAAATGGTTCAAAATCATATATACAATTCATTCTTTTTTCATTATTTCAATGATTTTATAGTGTTATCAAATTTATTAGAACAACCAATTGAAATCTGTCCCCAAAATTGGGGGTGATTGAATTTTGATAGAGGGATTGATTTAAAAGAGGGATTATCATACATTTTCATCAAGATTGATGAACTTTAGTACAGACTTTGGTCTTTATCACAATATTTTACTCATCTTTTCCAGCATATTAATATCTCATTTTTTTGTTCCATGCCAAAGGTTTCTCCAGTAACATATGGTCGAGGAATAATTTTACTGTCCACTGAACCTACAGCATTAATGTCTTGTTGAAAAAGATAATAAAAAATAAAAAAATAAACAGCAGCCTTCTTTTGACTTGATATTGTGGAAGTCTAAATGAAGCAGAACCAAACAATAAAATTTAATAATCACTGAGGGAGACCTACAACAAGCAGTCTTGCATACGCAGTTATATGAAATCCAGTACGCTATACGGGCCGTCTAATCATTCAAGCATACGGCAGCGAGAAATGCCATGAAATGCCAGCGATGTTTGACAACGAACAGCTGTGAAGACAAACTTTCCCTTTATCTTCCTCGTCGCGGAGTTGCTGTGACGATGCGTAAACTTTAGCCGGCGTAATAGACACACAGGCTCATGTCAGCAAATATCCCTGGCATATCTACTTCAGCATGCTCTGCGCAAAAAAAAATAGTCCAATAGTGTGGAAGGGTTTAGAGCGAAGACCGCAAATCTCTGTAATATCTCAAAACACAGCGACCTGCTCAAAGAATATTAACAGACTTTTCCTAAATTCATATTTTTTCCATCTGTCAACAAATATAATTCCAAATCTGAACAAACATTGAATTCAGAACAACCTAAAATTTAATTTTTGTAACTAAAATATATCATAATTTTGAATAAAAACATATGTGACATTTTACATGGAATCAACCTCCAATTTTCCTGCATGAGAATCTTTAATCGAAAACCCCCAGTTTCCAGGCAGAGAAAGATCTTCCTTCAACAAATCAGGAAACATGATAATTTAAAAAATAAAAATGTTATCAGTTAGCCTGCTGGCAATATGGTGAATATATTTATGTATAACAAGTCATCATAATGTGGAGAAAAAAATTATCGAGCAATCACGTTGATTCGATGATGGCGAAATGTAATTTGAAGGAGCTGCGAACAAAAAGTGAACGAGACCTCTTACCTTTTGCTGATGAGCTTCCATTTGTCGTCACACTTGTACAGGGACAGCGTCTTGTTATCATCACCCACGGCGAAAAATTGGCCACTCGGAGAAAAGGCACAAGCCAAAATTCTGTTGGAATGAACCCCATCATTTCTGGTGGAAAAAGACGGGAGGAAAAACTGAGACAGGAACTAGTTAGTGATGACAGTACACATCCCATATAGTGATAACATTTTGTAGAAGGAAGACATGTAAAGGCTGGGAAAACCTTGGGTAAAATAGACAGAAATTCTATCTCATGACTTTAACCCATCCAGGCTTGGCCCAGTCTGAGGCCAGCCCAGACCAACTTTGTGAAATTGGTCAATAAAACTGAATGATTAAGAAGTTTTTCAGCACAATTATGTGGTCGATGCAGAGTGACAATTGCACATTAGAACTGAGAGTCAATATTTCCACTGACAAAATTCTCCAGCCAATTCATCAAGCCCAGTTTTCAATAGCATGCACACTTTTATTGACTTCTATACCCTGACTTGCCCAACTCATCAATACATCCATATCTTCACCAGCCCCCGAATACAGCCCAATCCTTCACAAAGTGTTGGCATTACATGCCAGCAGAGGACAAATTACTCCCTAAACTCAATATCTATCCACAATCCAAGAACAAAGGCTAGCAACAAAGGTCAAACGCAAACAATTTCAAAGATTTTCTTTCTGTTCTATATATTCCCCAGCTCATACTGCTGTATTTTTAATGCCTTTTTCTTCAGTTTCTGTGTTTTTCATTCATGCTGAGGCCATATAGATTTTCACCTAACCCTCAAAGTCCACACATGTAGGAAACATTGTGGGTGTTTTGATGAGGCTAGAATTCAATTTGCAGCTTTTGTTAACGTTATGAACAAAATCAATGGCTAGATCAATTTCCAGCATAATGTACGTACACACCTTAGAACAGGCCTCATATTATGTTCTATACCACAATATATAAATGTCGATCTAACTTTCATACATATATATATTCATATACATATATACTGCGATCCCAAGTATTAAGTATGTCCTCATGCAAAATATGTACTGAAATATTTCTAAAATTTGCTAAATATAAAAACTGAGAGAAAAGAAAAATTGAAGGCAGTTGCAGACAAATCCAGTATTACATCTACTGTACATGTTTTTGTGCATCTAACAAAATAGCCATATTTAAAGGAAATATGATAGAAAAGAAAAAAATAAGAATTTAAGAGAACAGTTGTTTACGGATTTGTGTTTTCCATATTTTGAGGCAATATGACCTCAACGGAAAACACTGGCGAACTGACTTGGCGAAATCAGGGTAATTTGGCCATCTGACCATGGTTATCCATGTTGATCAATGTCGTCATACTGTCTTGAAGAGAATGCTGGTGACCTCTCATTTTAAATAGCTTTTCCAAATTATTTGGAGAAAGTTTTAACTTCTTAACAAATATGAGCTTCTTCTATGAAAAGTAAGAATTCCATCTAATCCCATATATTAAATCAATATACATGTAGTAGACTATATTAAATCCCAAATTTTGAAAAAAAATTTGAACGTCTAAGGTCTATGCTACATGTACATGTATCTCTAGTTAAAATATAATAAAAATGACATTTATTTTTTAAAAATTCTGAAATGACCAAAAAAAAAAAAAAATTAACTAATTTCTGGAAAAGTAATGACTTTAATACTTCATTATCACTATACGTTGTCCTGAATATAACTGCTAATAAACAAGACATTTCTACATGCAGCACCCTATTATTCGGCAGTGATGAACTTAAGTTTAAAGCAAATGAAGATATATTTTTAAAAGTGCAACAATATATATTTAATAGATTCACATCGGTTTGTTACCTAACATCCTAAGCTTCTAATCAATTTTGTCGGAATGTTTGCCATTTGCCATCCATTATTAATTAACATCATGCTTTAATTATGCGCATAATATATTATCGTTAGACACACGGTTATTATTATCATTGAAGTACACCAATTAAGGTCTAATTTCTTCAACTTTTGGCAGTTAAATTTTTCTTAGTTACTATCTCATTAATTTATTACCTATGTTATATATTATTATTTTCTCTGCACTATCAATTCTGTTATATAATATGTTCCGCCATCTTCTTCATATGTATGATATACCAATGGCTTCGGGAGCGGCGTTTATATAGTCTAGCCCTGTTAGCCTATCCTCGACTTAATAAAATATTGTTTAAACCAAGACATTTTTATAAGAAAACACAGATTACAAATATTCTCGGGTCCAGAAAATACTGATGCAGAATTATGAGCAAAAGCCTCACATTGCATGTTTTTCACAAAATAGAACATTTCTTTACACCTGAGAAAACTGATTCATCTGTGAAAAATCACATCCAACAAATTCAGTTGTAAAAATGAAGCTTAAAGTAGGTGATGGTGCTACATTCCTCTCTTTTTCATATACTTTTTTATGATTGTTGTGATAAGGGGACAGAAAGCAGCATGATGCCCCCCCCCCCTAGTTGAAAGGGTTATATTGAAATGATGGCATATTGGTCGGTGGAAGACCAACTGGTGTTTACCAGGTATTATCTATGGTGTCACATCTCAAGTGTTTACATGTTTATTAGCTGATTAGTGGCATCAAAGACAATGATAATATGTTAACTTTGATACACCCTTACAGGCTTTCAAATTAGTACAGTTTGTACTAGATTAACATGGTCAGTAGATAAGATAGTTCAGCTGTTACCAAACTTTCCAAAAGCTCCCCTGGTCTTCCTACACAATAATAGTTCACTGCACACAGCAAGGCAGGTTGTAAGGTTGAACAATTAACAGAATTGAACAATGGTCTCCACAGTGGCAGGCCATGGAAAGCTGTCTGAATATAACGGCACTGACAATATGGAGTTTGTGAACTATACCTGTTCTCTCATATGTTACTGGCATGCTATTGAGGTTAAATGTTTTAACTGACAATCATCAGAGCCTAGCATGATGAAGTAATAGGTGAGAATGGTTTAGCACTTCTCTCGATGTAGCCGACATAATATCCCAGTGGTCAACACTGGAGCCTGTATTGTACATGTAGCGGCCAGCACATGTGACCACTAATTTTGCAGAATCGGACATTAAACACAAATGTTTCTACCAAATATTAAATCTCATATCACACTGTATGAAAAAAAATTAACATTGGTATTTTTATTTTTGTTTTTTTTTTCTCATTTCAGTGATCAAAATAACTGGAATTTTGAGCTTGTCCTTTGACCAAGTGATATAGTGAAAGTTAATTGCTTGTCCACGTCAGTTTTCATCATGTGCAATGTTATGCAATGGCATAAATGGAGATACCCATAGATAGGGGAAGGTGCAAATCCACAATAAAGACTGACCTCACCAATGTTAGGTTGTCACAAGCAGTCAAGCAGATATTAATTTAATGCTGGGCCTGTTTTACATAAACTTGGAAGTTTAATTCTCACCAGAGTCAGTGACTGATGTAAGAAAAACATGATTATAAACAATTTATTGAGGATCTACATGCAAGTCTAATTCAGAAATAATTGTTTTGCTGCTTTCCTTCAAGTGCTTTCAATGTTTCTAGTCATAGAAAAATGCAAAGAACTAATCCAGATAGGTTAAGTTGTAGCACGTTTAAGTACCTCTCAAAAGCTTAACGGAATGTACCAACTTAATCTGAGAAATCACAGGAAATTGTATAAAAACAGATGAAATAAAAAATGACATTTTCTCCTTAATTACCCAGGTGAACAAATTTTATCAAGGTCGTTCATCAGAATTTGATCAAACAATACGTGGTGATAAGAGTTTGAATTAGCACAATGCAGAACATAACTGTTATTTTCTGAAACCAGATAATTTGAATGGACTATCTACATTGCAAACAAGGATGCACCTGTAACGGCTGAATTATTTAAATATAAAAATGAGGTAACTTACATAAATTTAGAATTCTCGAGAGAAATGACAGAGGTGTGGAAACTAAAAACAATTAGCATATCCTTGAAATAAAAACTGATAGTATATAGTAATCCCTCTAATAAATCAACCACAGAAAGTGAAATTTCCTACCATAGAATCTGGGGGTGATCAAATTTATTAGAACAGGAAGTTGAATAAACACGGTTCAAAATCATCCAAATAATCATTAAAGGTTATACCAAATGACTCTATACTACTTTGCATTAAAACATACCCAGTAGTGTTCCAAACAACAAATTA
>JAVTVY010001911.1:0-33545 GCA_036873755.1 Hanleya hanleyi | reverse complement strand
CCGTATGAACCCATGTACTTCAAGATTCTCATGATGCTCATATGAACAGTCACAATCAAAGCGTGACTGAGATACATCATTCTCTAGATGACGACTTTTCAACGATTATTGTGGATTAAGAATACTGATCAACGATACGGCTTTTATATTTTTGGAACATCATGATGTCTTGTCGCCATGATTGAAAACTCTCTTGCAGGAAACTAGCCTATGTTTATGTATACTATGAGTGTCTTGTGCTAATACTGTTATATGGAATATGGAATAGGTCTTTGGATTATGGACGCGGATCTTCTTTAATGGATGACGGCTGAATTTATGAATGACGGACTAGACGCTTGTAATCGGAATACCGTACATTTGATAAATGATACTAGCGGGTATTTGTTAATCAGACTCTACACTCTCCACATTGAACCAGTCGATAAACATCGTCCATCGCAATCCTACCAATGAGTGTCAACAAGGCAAATAGTAGAGCGGGAAATCAGCTAGAGATCATTTACAAGTCATCAGCACAGAAGCGCGAAGTGACTAACCAATCCATTATAGGCTTTGCACCTATATCGGCCAAGCAAAGATTAATCGCCCTCGATGAACCACAATAGGAATGTATTCTGAAACTCGGAATGTAAATTCCTCGTCGAGCAAGTGTCCAAGTATTAAGTGATCTTATATTGGCATAAACACAAGAGATTTCGATTCAATTTATCAGTGTTGCTGAGAACTGTAGCAACTAGTGGTACGGAATTCAAGGCGTGATTCACGTGATTCAAGGCATGTGCGGGCAGATTCCAAAGTTTGCTACTATGGCTATATTCCAAAGTCTCTGAGTCAATTGCTTCCAGGAAACGAATAATTTGTCTAACCGCATAAATTCGACACTTCGGATATAACAACTGATAGAATTGATTATGAATATTTCACTGTACAGGTGATCTCCTGGTAGGAATAGAGCTGGCGACACTCAGAGAAAGGTATTAAATGAAAACTCGTGTGAAACACGGAGTATTTCTCCGAATACATGTGTACAACGTAATTTTGGTATGCACACGGCTTTAGATCCCCAATTTGGGTATACCCTCTCTTAGGCGTGGCAAAACTTTTTAGGTTCGGGTCGGAATCCAAATTAGAGAAATATTGATACTCGTAAAACAGAGGAAACGGAAGTTGACGTCATTACCTATAATGAATTTGAAACAGAAATTTTAGAACACAACTGACAATAGCTGTTAATATATCCGTGATATCAATTCCTGATAGAGTTTTGCCCCATAATATGAAGAAAAAAATCGGCTTATTTCAAAACAAAGAAGATTCTTGTTTAAGAATAAAAATGACACAAAATGATAGCATTTGGTTCACATAATATGAGCACTGGGGAACGGATTCTTGACAAACAAACCTTTTCAAGGTAAACAATAAAAAACAAACTCAACCTGACATATATTATCATATCTGAAACTGAAAATATCAGATTTGAAGAAGGCATAAACTAATTCTTTGTATTCTTATTAGGATTTAGCTGTCTCCTTTTTCGGATTGATCTGTTCCCATAAAATGTTCATAATGTTTTTTCTATAAGAAAGTACATGGATTATTTCAATAGTAAATGGTTAACAAAATAATGCATCCGTGGAAAGTTTGGTTAAATCCTATGTATGCTTCAGGGTGCCTGAGATGAACTGTTGACATGACCAGACATGTACACAGGACATTTTATCATATGCATCTGCTATATTTGTTCTACATATATTCTTAATACATATGAAAGAAAAGTATGTTGTGGTGGAGAATTTTCATCTTCATTTCAATAATTAATAATAAATATTAATCGCCTTCAACATTTCAACTAAGAATGTCCTTTTTATAACAGAAAATTTGAAGGAAAGCTGTTTGACCCAATAGCTGACATTACTGGTTCAACTTGTCGATGTTACTGGTTACAAAGAAATTTAAATGGGAAACCAATATGTTAATATTAGATAGAGAAGTGGCACTAATTTTGTTGATACAAGTAATCTCGTCCACTTGTGTATGTTAAAAAGCCAACTAATCAGACAGGCATATTATAGTTAGTTTATCAATGTTGCAATGTGCAAAATTTAATTTTGGCCAAATTCTAGGGATTCAAGCTCTCTTGAAGCCTTCAATTTTCCATAGAGGATCATTATCACCCCATACTGATAACAGCATATTTTCCCAGGTTGCATTTTAGTTACGCGTAAATGAGGTGACAATGTAATCTAGATCAATACCTCTATATATTTAGCTGCCAATACCAACCATTGTTACATGTATATGCGAGCAACACCGTTGTCATTTCAATCCTTTGTTTTACAATTGGTCTGTTCTACAAGATCTGTTAAGAAATTCATGAAAAACCAACAAAATTGTGTAGCAAACATGTAAGTTTACCTACGTTCATATCTTAGTGTCACCGAATTAAGAAATAATTGCCTGTTTACTGCAGTAAAACAAGTAAAATAGGTCGAGATGCAATAGAATGGGTCACGAAGGACGCAGGCCTGAGTGATCAAACGTGAAGTCTCATCCTATTGCATCGCGATCTATTCTATTTATTTATTTATTTATTTCACTTTGACAAACGTCAGGAAGGCCACACAGGTGAAGAACACCTATAAACGTGGCCCCCACTAACAAATATATACAAACATATACAACAAGTATAAAACAATTATAAATATACAAAAGTCATTGGCACATGCATTGCGAGATATATATAATAAATTTCCGGGATAAAATTTTGACGCTCAGATAAAGGATAATATATAATACGAGTGAGATGAATAGTAAAATAATAAAAGAGAAGTGAACATTAAATTAAATTGAAATAAATTAAATTAAATTAAACGGCATCTTGTGCAGTGACAGCTGGAGACCCATGAACATGGATCATCCGATAAAAATTTATGTTTAAATAGGCTTGTATAATAACTTATCAAAGGTCTTTTAAAACACTTATTTGTATAACGGGTTAAAACTTCATCAGGAATAGAATTCCAGGTGTAGTATATTCTATTAAAAAAAGAGTGTCTGAATGTTTCAGTTTTAAAACATGGCATTTTGATTTTAAGATTGTCGTTACGTAAAAAGGATAAAAAATTGCTAATATCGACATCATAAACTCCAGTATGGCATTTGGCTAAAAAGATGACATCGTTAATGTCTCTCCTGTATGATAAAGGGAGTAAAAATAAAGATTCTAAACGTTCTTTATATGACATATCACAGCATTGTCTATAGCCTAAAATGTATTTGGTAGCACGTCTCTGGACACCTTCGAGTTGCAATAATAAATTTCTGTTGGGAGTGCTCCACGATACTGTGGAATACTCCAACGTGCTACGAACAAGAGACTTATATAACAGAAGTTGTTGTCCTCGTAGAGATGTCGTGACCACAGGTTCTCTTTACAAGACCCAACATACGATTGGCTTTAGCCACAATAACATTTGTATGTTGGGACCAAGTAAGGCAAAGTAATTCTACTTGTGTTATGGCCATAAACAACTCTGTTAAAAAAAATTGTTCGACTTGACCATATCTTTCATGGCTCGGAAAGACCATAAGTTTTCTGGTCAAATCGCTGCTTGACCATGGGATAGATGGTTATTCTGACCACACTTGAATGGTTTGTCACGTCTGTTCCATATCATTCTGACAATGAAGCAATTACTTCTATTCTACTATACTGCAAACGGCAGAATTGTGGAAATTTTTCGTGGAAATGAATATTTTATAATGTAATTACACCTTAGCATCCCTATACATGACAAAAAATGCGTTGGTCCATCATTGAATCGAAGCAGGCAACACGTGCAAGTCGCGTGCCCGAAATCGACATGCAGGGGACGAGTCCACAGTGTGACAGCTAGGGGCATAATAGAAGGCTATTAATGTTCAAATTGATCAAAAAAACAACGTTAACAATTCCAATAAATTTCAAGAATATTCCAACTATAGCGTCAACCTTGGATTTTTAAATACATAACTGTTGACCCGGTACTTCATCCAAAATGATCATATCGCAGTACAGAGATTACCTTACCCCCTCCCCCTCCACGTCTGGTAGGGCGCAACTTCGCACGTGAAGAAACTCATGACGTCAAACTCTCCACAACGAACAGCTTATTAAGTGAGGTCTATTGGAATGGGATGCCACCTGGACTTATATGCAATAATGTTATTTGGTAAAACACATGGGGTGTGGTAGAATGATGAACAAATGTCACAAAAGTACACAATCAGGTAATATCTCCAGATGTTTTGACAAGTAGAGAACATGAGGTTTGACCCATAACACTTCAACGGTTATGGAAATTGGGAATTAAGTCAAGGAATTTTATTTTTTATTGGCCATTTGACTTGCAAGATATATGAATTATCACGTTGGCAATTCTATATTGTTCATCAGCAACATAGCTAGCATACAAGAATTATTTTTCCCTGATTCAAAGAATTCAGTTTCGATTTCACAAAAATCGCGCCTGCATGATTACGCCACTACGACCAAAACCTTTTCAGTTCTTTGCCTATCCTGCAAGATCGCTGTACCCGAATTTCATGAAAATCAGCCAAATCGTTAAGAGGACATCGAGTTACCTAACATTATGTCTATAGCACCATCTATAGCGAGGAACAAATGCCGCGAAACACAATCATGTGAAGTCCACACCCCAATGGAGATGGCACGTACATTTAAGAGTTCAACAGAAACACTTTAATCATGACATATGTTATATTTTTTATCATTTAGAAAGTGATCGTATAACAGTATTTTCGTTATTTTGGGATAACACTATCTTAGAATAGCACAAATTCTAGTGCTGAAAATTTGGTCGAGTCCCGCGCGGAATTCGAACCAGCGACCCCAGAGTCAGGCACCTAATCGCCAGCACTGTATGTCGGCGATCTAAACCACTCGGCCAACGGGCCTCCCACGAAAATAAGAGGTCGCAGACCGGTAGTCTTGAAAGCGAACATACAGTACCCCTCTAATGATCGTGATGACACAGCTCCCAAAGCTGAATAGATATATTTTTTATCATTTAGAAAGTGATCGTATAACAGTATTTTCGTTATTTTGGGATAACACTATCTTAGAATAGCACAAATTCTAGTGCTGAAAATTTGGTCGAGTCCCGTGCGGGATGCGAACTAGCGACCCAGACTCCGGCACCTAATCGCCAGCACTGTATGTCGGCGATCTAAACCACTCGGCCAACGGGCCTCCCGCAAAAATACTGTTATGACATATGTTGGTTTTGATGTTACTTGTCAGATAATTATCATTGTGTTATGTCAGCGCCACCTAATGGTGAACAGCAATATCAAAGCACAACCAGACAAATTTTCCAGTCCCTAAAATATAGCACATAAAGTGTGACCCACAAATCTTCAACGGTTTCAGAAATATTCACATTTAAAATCGCGGCCGCGGCGGAAACCATAAGACCATCCACTTTGTGGAAATGCTCAAATTACAGTACAACAGTGAACACATAAGACCTATACATTATTAAACTAGTTATTTTGTGAGTTCTGGGTGGTTTATCGTGGTTGTTGTTTATATTTAAATCCGGAACATACGTATTTCGGTGGTTTCTTTAAAAATGGAAATGACTCTTTGAGGATCAAAATCGAATGGTATTCGTTTTTTTACAAAAAATACATTAAGCACTAAAATCACTTATTACAACGCATATAAGGGAAGTTGGTGACCTTGACCTTCAATTGAAAAACAAGGAATTAGTAAAGTTGCTGACAATAAGCAATTGGTCATAAAGATATTCAAAAGGCTATTCTCTAACCACGTGCATGTTCGAGGCGCCCAGGCATAGTCATGCTTCATATATGATGATAACGAGAAAACAAACGAGCCGACGTACGTACATATACATGATGACAATACCCCCAAAGCCATTTTAACAAGCCCAGAACCACATTTATATACAGTGTAAGTTCAGTAACCTTCGGTCTTATAATTCTTGCTATGTGGTGGTAAAACAGCAATTATGGAACAAACATAGCCTGGTGATCAAGAGAAAAGTAGTGTGTGAACCGCATTATGGGTTCCGAGATATAGTCAATCTTGCGATATGGCGGTAACGAGAAAACACACAGACGGACGTGCCTATGCTAATATTCCAAACTCACTTTTTGAAGAAGACCATGAAGAAGCCATATCATTCTTCAGATATGGTGATAACAACCAATGGGTGCAAACTTGACATAAATCGTGACCCAAAAGAAATGTGCTAATCTACCGATTCGCAACAGGCTTCTGCACATAGATTGCATACATGTGTGATGGACGTTTAGCATTCCTATGCATGTTCTTCCTTGAGATATGGTGTTAACGATAACACGCGAACTTCCAGATGGACGTACACGATTGCGAAAATGCCCCAAAGTCAATATTGGCCGAGGGATAAAAACTGGCTCTTCATAAACGACAAGATTGAATATTCAAAGAATCAAATATTGTCACATATGTGGAGAACCGCTTCGGTTTTCAAAAGCGACAATCTCGTTATCAATATTAAGATGACAAAAATACATTGAGGAAAAGGGAAAAATTGGACCACACAATTACTAGTATTCTTTTGCTCAACAATGATCATCAGTCTAACCTGTACATTAGACCTTCATTTCCGGCTAATATTGATTGGTCATATACTTGACTAGGCGTAATATGATTCTTTTTAATTTATTACCACAACGTAAATAGACATTTTATCATCGCCGAACTTCCGTATGTGGGAAGGGAGTCCTATAGCCACGGACTCCGACAGAGAAACTGTTGGGCAATTCATTGATTCAATACATTTATACAACGACGAGGTCATTCTCTTCTCTGTAAACGTAGAATGCCTTCGTGATCCAAAACCGAGTACAATGACGATTACAGCTTCTTCATAGTCTACATTAATTGATATATCTCAGCAATATGTTTCTCTGACAAAGCTTTTTGGCTTCAATTTCAGGTAACATACCTTTCTATCGGCAAACATTTGCCCCTGTCTATGCTAATGTTTACAGGATTGATTGAGAAGAGAAACCCTTGATCTGGGAACGTTATATTGACGATATTAGCGGCGTTTGTCTGGGTATTAAAGAATAATTTCCCCATATTCTCAGTTCTGTACCATTTCTTGATTCTTGATAAATGTAGCAGATTTGCAATCACAAGGTGTAGCGTATTCTATGTTAATCCACCCGATCGCGATAACCATTGATTTTGATATTGTACATATTTCCATACACAATAGCGATTCCTGGTGAGTTTCGTCCAATTTGTGTCATTGATTGTGACTATTACATATCATGTAATATTTTCATTCAAGCACTTTTGAAGCGCGGTTATTCAGCCTGCGAATGGCTATATTACGACCAATAGTTATACCCGGTATAGAACACTCACTGTACCCCCATTGAATTATGGTATAGAACACTCACTGTAGCCACATTGAATCTCGGTATAGAACACTCACTGTACCCCCATTCAATATCCATTATAGAACAAACAGTGTACAGCATTTTAATTAAATGGACGTCTGGGATGTTTTCCGCTTATCCTGGAATATTTTCCAAAGGTTCTTCAAATTCTGAATTACATGTATAACCTTGCATAAGTAGACGTATTCGCACCGATTCGAGCCCCGTGTAGCCGTTCTAGCAACCTAAAATAGAGTTCAGGCTGAACTCACATTGTGATCATATATAGATGGCGCTACGACCTTCAGTATACGGTCTTTTCACCCAAAATCACAGCGAGGCCATCTTTCTGAGTTTACGTGTCGGTCCTTGTATTTGATTGCGCGAAGAAACGTGGTGTGTTCCATAACCCACACAACGCCATGATTTACAACTGTAATAAGCGCTCAGCTAAATTGTCAGATGCGGAATTCCATGGATATTCGTTCTTTTCACACCCCTGATGCAAACTTCCCGTCGTCAATAATATGTATTCAACGAAATGTAACCTAAGATGATATATTTATTTAATTAAACAGAAGAACAGAATTGGGGAAGCCGAACTGAATGAACTGCGGCCATATTCGATTGTAATTTAATAAACGATTTATTGTCCATGTACGATATCGAACTAATGTGTAGAACAACACACAAAAGCATTCGAAAGTACAGGTAGGCCTACGTTGGGCAGAAGTTTGGATCTTCCGAAATAAATGTTGACGGTAATATTTAACTTTCTGGGTCACCGTGTCTTTGTGTACGGTCAGACAACGTGCGCCACATAATCCCATGATTCGTAAGTTCAATTTTAGGTAATTCCGCTGCCAACAATTGACGGCTAATAACGCTGCAAACCGATCGGCGAATTTTGGAGATTGTATTGTGCAGATTTTATATCTTACGTCACATGTAGCGTCGTGGGAAGGCTGGCGGTGGCCAGTGCACTCTACCTAGTCTAAGTGATCGTTGGACAATTCTAGTTTGATGGATTTCTGGTTCTGGCTGGAGTGGTGAAGAAATATCATGAAATCATAACCAGTTGACCAAAACATTTTGAACAAGAGCCCAAGGGGCTTCAATATACGCCCGTATATCTGAAATTACATTGGTCCAAATTTCAAGTTTGTTTAATAGCCTTGATTCCAATTGGTAGCTAGCAATCCAGAGAAAGGTCTACAATTTTGTGCTTCTGAGAATGTAACATATATCGCATCTTATATTGAATGATAAACTAAAATGAGCTTAACTCTTGGTAACTAGTTGACCTTGGAGCAAGAGACGAGAGCTCACATATCCCACACTGAAATCGACAATAGTCAAACACAAAAAAATAGTAGTTTTGCTGCAAATGGATTTCTTTCAGACGAGAGAATTTTTAATGAAGGAAGAAGAAAGTGATGAAGTAAACCTTTGTTCCTAATAAACAGGTATGAAGTTCATAAAGGACCCCCTCTCCCCGTTAAATTAGTAAATGCATGGTTTTTATTTCAAACAGCTTAACTAAATGTAGCTGTTTCAAACACGGGAGACAACTCCACAGGACAAATGCTATATACATGTAGTGGAGAGAACTCTGACTATTCCAACCTAACACCAGGGCTTCGTTTTTAGCGAGAGTGATAGCTCACCTCCACGTAAACACTCACGTAAATTCATGTCACTAGAGTCATTTTCAGCTCACATAAACTGTCACATTTTATATTGTGTTATATTGCAACCACTCGCCTGACATTCACATACTCTCTCCTAAATATTTTGACGTGGGCTATTTTTAACTCGCACACTAATTCTAAACACGAAGCCCTGTACCACATATAGTCAGCTAAACTTGATTCAGTTTTGGGGGACTGTGACCTTGACCTTTGACCGATTGATGTATGGCTCCCCTTTGCCATGCGAGTACATGTAAGGTATACTCAAAGTTTGGTACCAATCCATACTTTGAAACTAGAGTTATCGCATGGACAGGCATATGAAAATGTGACTTGTAATGATTTCCTGATTTTGGGGTCACAGTGATATTGACCTTTGACCTTGACCTAAATTTTGGTACACAACACATCGTCTTCCCTCAATGTAACAATGGGCACAAAAAATCATGATTTTTATAAATCTCATGATTTTGGGGGTCACAGTGACCTTGACGTTTGACTATTGACCTTGACCTAAATTTTGGTACATGATAAGCCGTCTCCCGTAATTTCTCAATGGACACAAAAAATCATGATTTTTAACAATTTCCCGATTTTGGGGTCACAGTGACCTTGACCTTTGACCTTGACCTGCATTTTGGTATGTGACACATCGTGTGCCCCTAATGTATCTACTGACACAACAAAAAATGTAATTTTTAATAATTTCCTGATGTTGGGGTCACAGTGACCTTGACCTATTTTTTGGTATGCGACACTTCATTTCCCCCTATTGAATCCACTCACAAAAAATTAGTAATTTTTAATGATTTCCTGATTTTTACGTCACACTGACCTTTGACCTCGCTTCTGGGGTCACAGTGATCTTGACTATTGACCTGGATCTAAACTTTGGTACATGACAAAACAGCAACCCTTAATTTCTCAATGGGCTCAAGAAAATCATGATTTTTAACCATTTCACGATTTTGGGGTCACAGTGACCTTGACCTTTGACCTTGACCTACATTTTGATATGTGCACATCGTGTCCCCCTAATGTATCTACTGACACAAAGAAATGTTATTTTAAATAATTTCCTGATTTTGGGGACAGTGACCTTTGACCTTCGACCTTGACCTATATTTTGGTATGTGACATTTCATTTCCCCCTATTGAATCCACTCACAAAAAAATTGAAATTTTTAATGATTTCCTGATTTTTCAGTCACACTGACCTTTGACCTCTGACTTCGACCTACATTTGATATGCAACACCTCGTTCCCCCCTAGGGCATCCACTCACCAAACATTAGAACTGTATATAGAAAACTGTCAACGATCAATGATTTCCTGATTTCAGGCAACAATGACCTTTGACCTCTGACCTCGACCTCAATTTTGGTACGCGACACATCGTCTTTACCTAGCATATACACTCAGAAAGAAATACAACTGTGGATAGAAAACGTTCACAGATATAGACCGGACACGAACACTTCAGTGATTTCCTGTTTTTCAGGCCAGTGACCTTTGACCTCTGACCTTGACCTTCATTTTGGTACGCGACACATCTTCTCCCCATAGGGTATCCACTCACCAAAAATTATAACTGTAGACAGAAAACTGTCCCAGATATAGACCGGACACGACGGACGGACAGACGGACGGAAACCGCCATCACATAATACGTCCGCCTTTTGGCGGGCGTATAAAAATTACTGAGATATCAATGTTTGAGTAATAGCGACAGCTATTTTCCAATTAAAGTGTTCACTTGTGTCGCAAGTGAAGCACTTTTGTTTTCAGCAATGTCATATTCACGTTTGGTCATGTTGAATACACCCGAACACAACTTTGTCCGAATCAAGTTTTCATGAAAAACACCAAAAGAGATGCCCAAAATTTCGCTTTATGGTTAAGTCAGCAGCACCAAAACGTTTTCAGTCCTTTTTCTATTCTACAAGATCATTATAACCGAATTTTACTGGCCGTTCAAAACAAATCGTGTTACAAAGGTTCACCTATATCCATGACTACAGTGCTACCTATTGGTAAAAACTGGCCACAGCAATAAAACCAGACGAAATTCCCAGATCTATGTAGACATTTACCTTCCCAGGCGGTGGTGGATCCGGCGGAACCGTTTCTCATGAAAATCTGCTTTGTGGAAATCCTCTAAAACAAGCTGAGTAGCTAGCAGGTTCTCACCGGGCAGTCTGTCTGAAAGGGCATGTTACCATCACTGTTAAAATTCTCCTGACAAGGCTATCAACTTTGCATAAAGGTTGATAGCAATAACTATATTGTAGAGTTTTCCACATACAATTCAGGAGGAAAAATTACACATCTAGGTCGAGTTGTTCCTTAGTATGGTCACAAGCAAATACGACTGGTATTTTACATTTCCTTGACTTTTGAAAACTGGCCAAGGACAGTACAGAGTGAACATTACCTAGAAGCCTTTGAATGGTAGCAATGTGCCAAATATATCCTGTCCTATTCTTGAGATCCTACATTCACAATGCTACTCACATTTTGACCCGTTACCTTTGATAATCAATGATACTCACAATTTGACACGTTACCTTTGAAAATAGAGCGAGGTCAGTACAGAGTGAACTTGACTTAAAGACCTTCTTAAGGATGCATTGTGTCATATGTCCAGTCTCTAGCTTTAATGTTAAGGGATATTATGTTCATAATACTGTTTATATTTTGACCGCTGTGACTTTTGAAAATAGGTCAAGGACATATTTCGGTGAACTGGCCCCAGAGGCTTCCATAAGTGCAATATCAAGGCTCTTTCTATTTGCTTCTTAGATATTATGTTCACAACGGACGGTCACTGCTATTCATATATTTAACCTGTGCGAACTTGACTCAGACAGCATTGTTCCAAATGTCAAGGCCAACGTCTATTGAGATATTGCGTTCACAACAGGACGGACACACGGAGGGACACCTGGACGGATAGTCAGCAGAACGGACGGACGAACATTTCCATAGTCTCCTCCTACTTACGTGGCGAGGTGGAGTGTTCAAAATGGTGAGGGAAGTCGTTCATATGACGCTTGCACGCCGGGAACAGATTCCAGCCAGTAAAATGAAACGAAAGCATGCCCAATACCATAGAAATAATGATAAGAACTCGAAAAATGGCGCCATATAGCTATATACGTATCTTTATTTCAATCGAGGAGTTAACATTGCGACTTTTCGTAATACAATAATCATAAAATGAAAAGAATTGCGTGCATGCATACCTTGCGAAAGACTCTCAAGTTTTCGGACACCACGATGCAAATCGGTGGAAGTCGAGTACTTCGATGTCGAGTCCATAGCAGGTGTACATCGCCCTTAGTTGTTGACCAAATTGTTGACAGTACAATTCAACTCAGAAAAATACTAGTTTAGCAGCTAGGGCTTATATCATCTCACAATCTCTTGGCAAAGTATAGTCAAAAATGATTCATATTTTCGAAATTAGACACGTGTTCTCCCATCGCCACAGTTGTTGTGGAAATGAGGGACTTAATTTGCGACATAGCGTTTGATTAATACACCAATGCCGCCGATAGCGTTTATCTTTGCTCACCCGGCAAAAACGCAACACTGAATGAATAAGTTAAACTTCGGAGATGGAAGTGCCTTGTCACAGGAAGGCAGCAACATTCCTATACGTTCTTTACTTCGATCATATACACTCAATCACCAAATTCCACGGTCAGTCATACATGTCCCTATTCAACTAACATGCCTCGATTTTAAAACATAATAATATAGTCAACCATGCTTTTTGTTAAATAAGGCATCCGTTCGAATCTATAAGACACTTTGGTTGTTACTGCACCAGTCACAATTTATACTGTCAATAGGCGTGCCCCTGTTTATCAGAAAGACTGGGGGCCTTATTTTGTTACCAATATCAACATCCTCCCAAAAATGTGATGCGATTATTGTTTAGGTTCATAAGTAACGAGTAAAGTAACATAACTCGACTGTCTCCCAGAATGTATACCTATTTAGCTAGCTCATGCAGATATGTCCACATATACATTTACATGTATTTAGCTGAATCATAGGAGATTAACATGATGTAGTCGAAAACATTAGCAGGCTCCTCGACTTTCTCCGTGATATTTCATGCACAATTATCTCTACGGAGGTTTGCTATCGCCTAATTTTGAGAAGATGACATTTTGTTTTGTTTTTATAGTATATTTTTTTTACAATATAATGAAACCATATGCAAATCATTTGCAAATCCTCAGTAGAAGTTTTGGTATGTCATTGATTTTGAAATTGTGTGTGTGTTGTTTTTTTTGTTTTTTGTTTTTTATAGTATCGACCTGGTTGCATGTTATCCAACAAAGAAACGTTCCTCAAATTTGTAATTTGCTGGACTGATAATGGAGAAAAAGCTACCAGTATTGTTGTTGTTGTCATTAAGAATATTCCACCGCCTCCAAACGCCTTTTGCAGGAGGTTAAGCTACGTTTCTTGTATCAAATATATTTATCACGAGTTTGGCACGAATTCTTCCTTCAGCTGAATTATCTGTTTCACAATTCTATTGCATCAAAAATAATATGTTAAAAACAACGATTAGGCGAATTAACAAAGAACACATACTCTGGCTAAATCTCTGAGACTCAGGATACGTTCTGCACAACACAAAATAGAGAAAACAACCCAACGGACTGCTCTTCCATAGCAAAGGCACACGATCAAGAATTTCACGGATATTTTCGGATCTTCGCTTCGACTTTTACTAATATATCAATCTGTGGTATTGATATAGATATATATATACATATGCACATTACGCCCTGATTATTCACCATAGTCCAATTGCTTTTGCGAATGATATATAACAACAACTTTTTGTCACGTGAAATTTCACTATTTACATAAAGACTGGTTTCACGTGAAAGAATGATCGATGAATGATTCACATGGCGGCTCACTGGAGTTCATGAAAATACTTTTTATTGTTTAATATCACTAGTCATAGCACGCGATGACATGGTGACATTTTCTGGCCACGCTACAGAACGTATTCCGCCGTCTTATTTGTGGAATGGTCATTCGGTTTGCTCATGAGGCAAAAAGTTTCGCCTTCGGCTATCTCTCCTTGGTACGGTGTCTTTTTTCTCTTTGGCCGAGCTTTGCCATTTTCGTCGGTCATTTTGAACACAGTGCTAACATGGCCGCCATTGCACAGGAGGGATTCTCGTTCACGATCAGCGCCGTTGAGCAAGGCTCTATCGCAATGCCCTGCTACGTTTAGCGGAGAATCAAGGCTGTGTGTGTCGTACCCTGCTGAAACTTCATCATCAGACTCGATAGATTCACTCTTTCCCATGTCCGATATCCTGAACAGCCTGTGAGATCGGTCTTCTCCCACAAGGAAATAGGTTAGCCTCTCACCTTTACCCTGTAGAGAAACAAAAACAATATCAATATGGCAATCATGACATTTAGACCCGGATACTTAATAATTCAGTTTTCCATATTACAAAATTGAAAGTAGAAAGAAGGAAATCTCAGCATGGCTCCCGTGTTACATCTTTCCATCAAGTGAAAGTAAGATAGATGAAAAGCTCTACACATGCAGCTTCCTTCTTTTGCATTTCAAATGAAATTGAACCCATAATACCGGTTTTTTAGTTTTGGGGCAAGCGGTTTTAATTTTGTGTCTGGTACCGCCCGGTACAAATGTTTTAGGCGGGAAGATGATTAGTGTGAATCAGATAGATCTGACTGAAAAATAAACCGTATAGCCATAAAATACGTATCTTGGAGGTTGGGATAAATGGGGCTAATTTTAACGAAGTATCATCTTTTTACTTCCAATTTGCGAGAAGGAAACTAAGCTGGATTACTGCAAAGTGTCGAGCAATCATCTTTCTATACTTTCAATTTTGCGAGATGGAGAGCTGAAATACTGGAGCCATGTCGATCTTTCTCTTTCTACTTTCAAATTCACGAGACCGCAAGCTGAATTGTCAAGTGTTACACATACCACTGTATGCATGAACGATGAGTTTACAGCGTGCAAATGATTAGTTATCCGCACTGACTTATATCGTCGCCCTTGATTTTTTTATTTGTCTGTTTTCTTCCCCAAAAAAACTGCATGATAAATTAGTAGATAATAATCTGATGTGAAATAAAATAGTTTGTCCAATTTTTCTCGCAGAAAAGCAGGCATTTTGAAGAACTATGAGGAAATCATCACTTGTATGGTACCAGCACATGGCCGCCATTTTTAATTTATCCATGGTCCTCTGGACGGCGCCGTATGCATATACGATCAAATTAACCTCAAGATCATAAGCTAGAAATTCAGGCACTGTCAGCGTTCAACGTTTTTGTCGTTCCGGAGATAGCGTAGAAAGTTTGGTGGGGGGAGGGGTCTTCATGAGCCATCCCAAGGCCTGGTAGTGTTAACTAATTACTCAGAGATGCGTGGGGACCATGATCAAACAATTGTCCCAAGAGAACTGAAGTTTCTGTTTCTGCCAAATTCCTTTTGTAGTCAAGGCCATTCTACATAGCAGTACAGATACATGTAATATTTGATTATCACATATTTCACATTTGCCTACCCCTTGACTATACTACCGAGTTCAAACCTTTCGGCCAAAAACTTAAACCTTTCGACATGATTTAATAGCGCAATTTGCTGAAAGAATACAAGGTCCACTATAGATAAAGAAACCCAAGGGATCGTTAAAGCATGGTAACGTATTTGTTAGTGAACTTCTAATATTAACGAAAGAGTGTGTGATGTTTGAGACGAGAAAACAAGAAGAAATGAAGCCTTCCTTAAATAGAAACGTCAGCTGCCGGCATAATTGTTGTCGACGACCGATTGGTTTCGCAATGTCGTCAAGCATCCCAAAACTACGGTTCCATATCGTAAGATTGTCGATAATATCAAAAACGGCGTCCTCAGGATACAAGTATACACGTCTGATGATACGGTCAAATGAGCAGAAATATTGCAACTCTTTCGCTGGCACTTCATTGACTCAAAATAGGTCTAATATCGTCTCCAGCTGTACGTTTTGTACAAGAAAGTTTTCCGATTGACCGCACGAAGAGCAGACGAGAGGTCTGGGTAATAAACATCTTCTCTTCTGCCTCAACGGCCTTCGAAAACATCTGCGTTGGCTGTCTAGAGCGCTCAGGTCATACGAGATATTAACACAGTTTATCGATTTGATCAAGGTGCCAAGCTGAAGTATCCGACATTAACTTCTTGGAGGTATGTGGTGATTTTGATTGAATTCTAGAACAGCAGCTGATATTTTCAGTGCAGAGCCAATAATGCGATCTCGAGAAGAACGTGGTTTTCGGAAGTTTCTTTATATTTTCGGCGATAGTATTTAAAGATTCTGTATTAATTTACGTCAAGATAATGTCTTCTGCACTAGGAATTACATCTTCTCACGCTTCACATTGGTTCATTTCCAACTATAATTTTCTCGGAAAATAAAGGAAAAAAAGAAAAAGTCTAATATCAATAACACTACCACTAGGTCTGATTCAGAACATGTGGCATTGTATATGACCCCACTTCCATCGACTGTATTAGCAGCGCCTTGTAAGATATAAAGTCCGAGATTCGGCTTAATATCATCAAGTAGGGTTATGCCCATTCCTCACCCGGCAGAGTTATAAATATGATTCATTAATAAATCCCTATAAATAACATACCTTCATGTTGACAAATCCCCGCTCTTCCAGATGATAGCCACCCAATGTGACCAACAGATCGCGACATTCCTGGCTAAGGTGGATTTTCAAGGCTGAAAGAGAGAATTAAGGTGTAGAAATAGGCAAAGACTAATGATCTGTTCATATCCATGTGTAAGCGACCGGTGATATTTTCAGGCTGCTACATCAGTTTTTCTTTTAGAATTTTCAAATAATTTTTCTATATTTGAAGGTTGAAATTTTCATGAATATTACGGCCGGTTTATTCAAGAACTGTTCTACATACGCTGATAATCATTCAGGTGGTTCAGGACGCACTAATGAATCTTTCAGGTTATTGCTACATTTTCAGCGCTATTTTATATTCAACATTCACCAACAAAACGTTCCAGTTGTTAAACAATGTTGCTGCATTTTCATGGCTATTTTCTATCCAGCAAGCAGTTATGAAACTTTCAAGTTGTAATACAAATTTGCTATATTTTCAGGACTATTTTCTATTCAATATGCAGCAATGACTCTATCAGGTTGTTATACAAAGTTGCTACATTTTCAGCATTATTTTATATTCAACATTACCAGCAAAACTTTCAAGTTGTTAAACAATGTTGCTGCATTTTCATGGCTATTTTCTATTCAACAAGCAGTTATAAACCTTTCAGGTTGTAATACAAATTTGCTATTTTCTATTCAACATGCAGCAATGACTCTATCAGGTTGTTATACAAAGTTGCTACATTTTCAGGATTGTTTTCAATTCAACAAACACCAAAGAAACTTTCAACATAGTTGGCCGAAGATCTAATTAAATTTTCAGACTGTTACATTGAGCTTTTTTCGGAACTTTTCCAATTTTTTGAGACATTTTTTAAAGAGCTTTTCCAATTTTGAGGAACATTTTTTTATCAACTTTTCCAATTTTTCAACATTTGGGAAGGGGACATACGTGATTCACCAACACAAAATGTGATTTGGATTGATGTGTTGAATCCTTAGCATTCCCTTCCTACCATCCGCCTTTCTAGACGATGCACACATTAGTACACTTCTGCATAAATGCAGCTGAACAAAGAGAATCTTGCAGATGCCGACAGTAGATAAGATGACACAGTGAAAAGTCACATATATGATTACAGTCATCAATTCCATCAAATAGACTGTCAATCATTTAGCTTTATCAATGTATCTTTACAAGTATGACTTCCTGAAACTCCACCTAGCTCATGGTGTGAAAATCATGGAGCTTACCTAAACCAGTAGATTCCATTCGAGAAGCAGTGTTGACTGTATCTCCAAATAAACAATAACGAGGCATTTTGAGACCAACTACACCAGCTACACAGGAACCTGGTAAAAAGAAAGAAAACATACAAAATTATTTGAATACAATTCGACTTCAACTTCTATACGGGTGTCATGCAAATATTCTGTAAACACATCTCGTGATATGATTAAGACAAATTGGATAACTCGATATTCTACAAGAATTGACAGAATTAAAATATCACGGATATCGTAGTTGGTCTTATCGAATAAGATTGGCACCGAATGCCTGGAGCGATAAAAAAATGCATCAAGTTGTAATAACGCGGTACCACATGGATCCATTTGGCAACGGACGATCTTCTACCGTAAACATATTAAGGTTATCCTATTGTACGAAGATTGGACCTGGCCGTATATGTTACATCGACATTCCTTCAGCAAAGTACCTTATAAATTGATAAGGTTATATAATGTCAATTTGCACAGTGAACAAAAACGAGAGCAGCTCTTTTATCGATACACTAGAGCCACGGGTAATGTAAGAATCTATAAGATTGTTTACATGATCGTTGAACATACCTGAATGGATCCCAATGCGGAGTTTGATTGTGTCGTGCGGTCGGTGGCGTATCTTGAAAGTTTTAATGGCGTCTAGAAGATGCAGAGACATAGATGCTATCTCTCCAGCATGGTTAATTCCATTGCGTATTGGAAGGCCACTGACCACCATGTAAGCATCTCCAATAGTTTCTATTTTATACACATCATAATGTCCCACAATTGAATCAAAACAGGTATACAAGTCGTTCAAAAGGTCGACCACCTGTAAAAATAAAATAAGAAGAAAAAATAAAGCTTCTAGGAGCATCATTTCCTGCTTTCCCTGTTAAGTATCAGACTAATACAAGTCGATGAGAAGAATTTAAGTATTTCAAGATCAATACATCCACATGTATGTATGCAGTTCATTTTAAATGTTGAAGTAGCTAAATGATCGAAAATGGAAAATTGACTGACAATTATTGCATACTTTGTACTTTCCCGCGTTAGTTGACCCTGTAGACATTTCTGATCTCATCATTCAAGGAGGATAATTTGTTGTATAAGTATGACTCGTGTCCTCTAAGATTTTGTCTGATATCGGATGTCAATACAGACCATACATCGACGTCTTCTCCACCATTATGAAAAGTGTGATGTCGAATGTTTCTGAAGACCATAAGCTGCCAGATTAGGAAAGCATGAATTGTGTCTTCTCCAACATTTATGCCTGATGTCGGATGTCACTAGGGACCATCTGTCGCCGGTTTGGATAAAAGTATGACCTTCGTTTCTCTCTAAAAAGCTGAGTAACACGACCACTAGCACTGGATTGAATGGCATTAGATGGTTCACCTGTAGTGGTGTACTCTCTGCTGACATGGAGGTGAATCCAACGATATCACTGAAATATATGGTGACGCCCTCATAAAGCTCTGGTTCAACCTGTTGGCCTCTCTTCAATTGCTCAGCTACGACTCTGCCAAAAGAAGGAAAATAATTATTTTGTTTCAATACAACGGAAACTATACCTTCAATTGGCTCCGAACCCGGCATTGACCATGTTGACTTTGGGGGAATTTGGGGTAGCATATACTCCGGAAATCGGTCACGTGGTCAGTAACGAAAACGAAGCTCGGCCAGGTGCATGTGTGATGGATATTTGATAAACAAAAAACAATATCCGCAGATAGATATATATCTATAAATACATAAATAGCGTTCACAAGCCAGATTTGGTTAATTTCGGTGTCAGAGGCCCCGACTCAAAATAATCACGGAAATATGTCACCGATTCTCTCTTGCAGGAAACCAGCCTATGTTTATGTATACTATGATTGTCTGTTTCAATTTGGTACTAATACTGTTATATGGAATATGGAATAGGTCTTTGGATTATGGACGCGGATATTCTCTAATGGACGACGGCTGAATTATGAATGACGGATTAGACGCTTGTAATGTACATTGTACATTCTGTAATGATGGTTTCGATTCCTGGCGGGAAATGGCTTCCATCATCGCCTCGCTGGTGGCATCACATCTACGCCAGATGAGATTGAAATGTTACCTCGGGCATGGCATGGGAATTTTCTGTAAATATATCTACGGTGAAACAGCTTGTGAAAGGATGTAACTGTAAAGGTATCTCGAGTGAGGTAATCGTGGCAGGTCATCAAGTTTAGAGACAATCCACAAAGTCTTTCTCATGTTACTCTCCGGAAACGGAATCTCAACTTAGCTAAAATGCTTTCGCGAAAGGGGATTTCTGACAAGGAACCATTTGCAAATTATATGTTTACCCCTGGCTTCTGCATGTACCAAACAGGAATATATTAATAAAACTTGTCCTTGATGGAAGGATGAGGAATGGGTTAGTTCAACAGTTAATTAACCGTGTTTATATCTCAACAATTATCTTGCGGAGAGTGAATGTAACAGCAACTATTGTCGTACTTCATCGCGCGTTAGTTATCTGTTCATCAACTCAGGATACACTTTCGCAAAGTGAAACTCAATTGAAGACTTCCGTGGCGACGGAAGCTTTCAGCGTCATTTTTGTGTCGCACCAATCTTAAACTTAGCGTAGCGGAGAGATAATGTGAGGGTTAGAAACCACAGCACTTTAACCAAACCCTGACGGCATCTTCCTCGTGACCCCAGTAATTGCCAACTACGATGTCTCACGGCTTGATTATTTTCGCTGACCTGAATATCAGATACAGCCTTACGAAATTGCTGTTCAACTAACATGCCTTTGACTAGTGATTAGTGGTTTTCTTCCGGTACTCGAGTAGAGAACCCTGTTATTATTTTCTCCTTAATAACCTGTTTCGCAGCATTGTTTTCACTGTCATGGGTTTAAGTATACAATTCCCGCTCATCTTGCAAGATTCCATACATTTGAAAGTGTCGAAAGAGAAACCATCGACCAAAGTGGGTTTCAATTTAACTTGACCCTTTTCATACCACTGATCAAAGAGAACAGTTTCCTACGTTGCTTGTACACATAATTATGAGTAATGTACATGTAGTTGGTTAAAACGCTATTCCATTATCAGTACAGACATAATCATCCAAGAGTCAAAGGTGTTTCTAGAAATTTAGAAAATTGCGGATAATGGATTTGCAGGAGATATGTTCCCGGGAGAAGGGGAGGGAAGTCCGTAGTTGGAGTTTGGGGGGATATATTCTGCATCGAAATATAAAGAATTTTTCCACAGTCAGACCTCTATATCATATTTGTGGACGAAGTGAAATTGGAAATGCTTTGTTATCATACTCTAACAATATGACCATTTCAAGCCTTTTATTTACCACGCCCATTGGTTCTTCCTTGGCAGTCTTTACTCTGAACTTCATTCAACCATAAATATTATTTCCGCTTAATGATTATCATCGAATTTCATCTCTAGTTAATTTCCTTTGATTTCCCCAAGGAATCTCGCCACTGTGTCATCCCTTCTTTATCCTTGATTATATAACCAGTGGTGCCCTGGCCTAAAACCCCCAAATCGGCATTTAAAGGGGAATTCATTGAATATCTGTGAGATAATAAGCCATTAGGAACGATACTCTATTATTTGACGTTCATGCTGTTGACGATTATATAAATTTCCACCGAAATGGATAGAGATTGATCCATTCTGATTGGATAGCTTCAGCAGTGAATTTGTGAAGCAAGGTACCGAAGAATCGAATTGGCGTGGGGAGGGGCGTATAAGAAACAAAATTTAGGTGAACGCCGGCGGAAAGGAATACACCGCCATTTCAATTTTGTTTGTAACTCGTCTGCTCAGTTTTCCGCAAACCTCCTGTTTGTAGCATATCCGAAGTTTTCAACATTGGGGGGATACCACGAGAGTTGGAATACACTGGATATTTTGTAACTATACATAAAATCGCCAAAATATCTGGCACACTATCGCCAGATGGAATACAGAAAGGCTCCAGATATTTAATAGAGTACTTTTATCCGAGTTTCGACCCCCTTTCAACCTGGGCAGGTTGCTTAGGAAGTTGGTATACATGGCCTTCAACCACTTCACTGGGGCATTATGCCACCATGCCACCAATCAGATTTTCGCAACAGGATTCCCACCTGAGCTGGAAGTGACATCAAAGATATTAAAAGCGATATTTGTCAAACGTTTAGATTATTGTTCAATTCTGTATTTTACCTTTGTTGGCCCAGCTTTAAAAAGAATGCTTTAGATATCATATTTCCCATTGATAAAAGTGAGTATATGAAAAGTAGTTCTCTCAGTTGCAAAACTGGCACTGGGAGAATGGCTCAAGTTTTTAATTTCCGAAACTCACCGGAAACCTATTGGAAACTGTAGCGACACGGTTTCCAAGCCAGTTTCCAATAGGTTTCCGGAAATGGAAACTCGGGTTTTCACGCAGTGTGAGACTGCTACGTCATCAAGGCCAACTTTCGCTATTGGGGGCAGGGACAAGTGGAGTGAGCCCCGGAGCATGCGTTGTGGTTAGGTTGCATTGTCTTTCGAGATCTCGCCATGTGCTCATGCCCAGTTACCCCAGATTTGTAATGGCGATCTCGTATACACACCAATGTGAAAGCAGCGAATGTTCCAGGAAACAATGTCTATTGTCAAATGTTTCTCATAAGTAAAATGTGTCTTGCCTGATTTGCAAATCAGGAATAGATGTCTTGGCTGAGTTAAAAGATAGGAACCGGCCATTTATTCCTGCCGGGCAATCTTTACTATTACACCGGTACATATATCAGGCAATTAATTGCATTAGTAAGTTTTATCACGAAAGGCCCTAGGCCAGAGTGATCAAACGTGAACACTCACATATTACAACTACAATTGTCCTCATATAAGGAACATATTTCTACAAGTTTACAAGTTGACCAACATCGAAAAATGTTCACGGGTTTTACAGCTGTGGCCGTGTGAAGATTTGAAGGAATCGAGTGTTCCTATCATACATGTAAGTTATTGTCCAGATAGTACAGAAATAATTGAACAACTTTAATATTAGTTTATATGCAAGCATTGTATGGCGATCATTTTGCTCATGAAAATAATGTGGAAAAGATGTCAGACGACGATAAAATCCAAATGTTGACGTTACGTCGACGTTTATTAATATTACTTTATCACAAAAACGCTGATATATTGTAAATATAGATGATACCATTGCTTAATATATTTGTAAAAAAAACGTCATACGTGTGAAACCTAATATTTAAAAAAAAAATACTGCTAATATGAACTCTGTTCCAATCTTTGTGTACTACACCGTATCTGGGTGATAACTTATCCATAATTCGCCACAAAAGAAAAACCCTCTCGCATTCTTCTCTTCATTACTCTATGTATATATACAAAATTTATAATAGAAAGAGCAGACATTCAAAAGCGCATACAAGTTACATATATGCCGACCACCCGCCACCTTCGGGCGAATGAAAACGAGAGCGTCATAAATTTCCATGACGTCGATCAGGTACCGTCTATTGCTATTTTTGTCACCTTATTTTTTTTTTATGTCAGTTACATTTGTTAAAACAACTATCGCCCTCAAATAATTATTCCATCTATGATATGTCCATAGAGAGAACATATCCACCATTGCAAAGACAGCAAATGTTTCAAATCGGTACAGGATTTTCCATTTCAATATTGACTCCGGCTGATTAATCTTGAAGCTGATGAAGGCAATGTCTCGGAACTATTTGTCCTTCACCAGACTAGAAATTGGCCGATTCAGGAGAGCTTTATCCGCTTTAACGTCTATTGCAGTGAGGATTGTCAGTCGTTTGCTATCACATAACTGAAGTTTATCAGCCCCTTATAGGATCACGACTCAGTAGACCTTTAATACCCTGTAGCTTCGAACCCCGTGATTAGGCTATCAAAGGACTGAATCTAGGATGTAATTAAGGGGGAAACCTGTAAGCGATGCATTTAAAAGGACACGTTAGAAAAGCATGTATAAAAAAAAACTAATTGTATTTATTTAGAAATCGGTTAATACGTTACCTTGGCAACATTCTTAACAGCAGATTTTCTGTCTTCTTCTTTTCTTCCGAGAGTTGGTTGGTTCGTTCCGCCACGATGTTCTCCAGGTTATTTGCATATGTTTCCATCATGGCTAGCATGTTGTCGAAAATGTTGGATTTCCTGTGAATTATTCGATAAAAAGACGACTGCTACATGTATGTAGTGATGACTCTACGTTTTTGAAAACGAACTAGTTTTAGAAACAGGGATACATTTGTGAAGATTCGTCATCATTATTCGAATTCAGACAAGGTTGTTGTCAACAAAATGGTTACGAAACACGGAACATATATAATTGGTATGTTGTGTTTGAATCCGAAACCTGGCATTTGCCATACCAAAAATCTTCAAAGATACGTATGTTTCACACGATAATTTTTTCCTAATTATATTTGGGAGTGCAGCATTATAAAATTGATTCTGAAGGCAGTTTTCGTATAGCTAAAGTCTATTATTGTCTGGAATTCTTCGCAATATGGTAGTTCTAGCATGTTCAGTTTCTCCAATACGACAGTTTGGTCATACAATATTTTTAATCGAGGTTTGAAAGCTACACTTCCTATATTAAGCTAGTCCTATCAAGTGCAAATGAAGTCTAGTCATCATCACAGATGCATCATTAACTGTGCAATACACTTAAGGGTCCATCATCGGAAATTGAAGTAGGGAATTGGTAATGGAAAGGTGCACTCTAATTTTGACACTGTGACCTACGCAGAAATTGGTCACTCTCGATCATTTTGGATGAGCTCTGCTACGAGTCCATATGCATGTGTGATATAAATTTGATATGACTAGGCATGGTCCTTCACTGGGCTGTCGTTTTAAGGGGAAATGCGAGGGGGAATGACCCTGCTACGAGCCCATATGCATGTGTGATATAAATGTGATACGCCTAGGCATGGCCCTTCTTTGGGCTGTCGTTTGAAGGGAGAAATGAGAGAGGCAATGACCAAGGGTTGAAAACTACATGATGTCCGAATCTTACAATCCCTGCTGCAATTCTTTCAATCTCAATCGTATTGTCTTGAAGTCTGGTCTTTGTTCCGGCTCCTCACTCCAGCAATCCTTCACACAATCCCGGACAAATTCTGGACAGGTCAAGTTGGTCAAGTCGGGTCGGTACAACTCTCCGGCATAGAAATATCGCACTCGGTCTATGATCACTGATAAAAGAAAACAATTATATACAATTACCAATGTCGTTATAAAGTTAACAGATGATCAGTATCTGTTTAGGAAAACGCCTTATTATATCACAGAAACTCGTGTTATACAAATAATAAGTGCAGTTCACGGCATTGTGGACAATTCAATCCATTGGAAAAGTAAACATGTGGCTGTCGCCATCGGGACCCCTCGGGCCGGGCCCAGAGCAATTGTGGAAATAATGTTTCTGACCCCAACAACTCACATATTTGGGGTGGGCATAATTTTACCTGTATGATATAGATCATAGACAGACAAAACAATATAGCAATAGAGCAGTGATTACCTATAGTAGATGTAGTCGAACGATTACTGTCTATTCACAGCAATCCACACAGGTTTGTGTGAACTCCTGAAAAACACATCCCATGGCACCGACTTTCAATAGGCTTCTGGTACTGGCTGTATGAAACAACTGTATGAAGTTTCATTGTTGTGAGTGAAGGACTTTTTGAGATAATGTGTTTACAAGGATAAAAACAACAGACATGTATAAAGGGGCATAACTCCTGAAAAACACATCCAATGGCACCGACTTTCAATAGGCTTCTGGTACTGGTTGTATTAAACAACTGTATGAAGTTTCATTGTTGTGAGTGAAGGACTTTTTGAGATAATGTGTTTACAAGGATATGGACCAACAGACATGTATAAAGGGGCATAACTCCTGAAAAACACATCCGATTACACCGACTTTGAATACGCTTCTGGTACTAGCTGCATTAATCAACTGTATGAAGTTTCATTGTTGTGAGTGAAGGACTTTTTGAGATAATGTGTTTACAAGGATAAAAACAGCCAGACATGTATGAAGGGGCATAACTCATGAAAAACACATCCAATGGCACCGACTTTCAATAGGCTTCTGGTACTGGCTGTATTAAACAACTGTATGAAGTTTCATTGTTGTAAGTGAAGGACTTTTTGAGATAATGTGTTTACAATGATATGATGGACAGACGGACGGACAGACGGACAGACGGGCAGATGACGGAGGCAACGACAATACCGCTCGGGCAGAATCTGCCCGAGGGGTAAAAACTGTGTGCATTTGAGAAATAATGTTTTCATAGGCGTGCTCAATGGTCATTTTACGCACGGTTAGTTTGGAAAAGTTTATATTTTAGGGCAAGGGCGAATCTATAAACTTGCCCAAACTAACCTTGAGTAAAATAACCATTGAGCACGCATATGAAAACATTATTTCTATCTTATTGCCCAATTCAAAATGATTATCAACAAAAATTATAATGAAAAGTCGAAAAAATATTGACATCCTTTCTCTCCGTTGTTGAAAAAAAAATGGTCCACTGATATTGGCACGATGCTCCCGTTTCGGTTAGCATCGTGCCAATACCAGTGGACGAGTTTATGTGCTCTCTCAAATGGGGATTAACTGTCAGCTGAGACTCGCTTTGAGGAACATACGTGGATATAGGTCTATTTGTGTCGCTTTGCTAATCAATTTCACGATGGAAACAACAGTTAAACTTGAGAAGAAATTTCATCTTGTATTTCATTTGTTTGTCTTATTCGATTGTGACTTGTATGAAAGCAGATGTCCCTTTTCTCACACGACTTCTCAACTAGAATCTCCAAAAGAACACCTGCCGGCACTTGTTACATGTACATTTCACACAACTGTGCTAAAACACTCAATAAGTGAACAGTTAGCAAGTAGTTATAGACACAAGTGTTATAGAATTTATAGAATAAGCATTTTGTGGTTTATCGTACACGTTGGCATTACGTGTAGTATCCTGATCAATTTAAATACGAGACCTTGGCGAATGATTCCTTAAATTGATAATTTTTTTCATCGGTTAGTAAGTTGGATATAATACTGATGAGAATACACTGAACTATACTGATTTCAGATATCAATTTCATTTTGAAATGGAATTATGAAATAGAGTGGTCTTGTAAGCGAAACACACCAGGAAATGTTCCATTGATGAGTTAACACATTCACATATTCCAACAATGACGGACAACTTTTGCGCGATCCGCCTGGCTGACAAATATTTCAATTTAAAGAATAATAATAATAATAATAATAATATAACTTGTATAAGACGAATTCTTTATATGTCATTCCTTCGTGCTGTATCTACATCAGGGCAGGGCATCGTCAACCGTTTACAGAGAAATTCCTGTCCCATCTACTGTTAAGTTAATGGGCACAGCGTTCCACACATCGATGACATTGGCACGCAAGTTCTGCGCCAGTGGATAGATGCATATGAACAAGTTTTTGGGTGGAGTGGAGGAGAAAACCGTATTTACCTTTGCCAGGTATTTCCTCTTGATCTCCCCATGGGCCTTTTCTTCCCGTCAATTCATATAAAATGATGGCGAATGAATAAACATCTCCTTTTTGTGTGCCCCGGGGACGGTGGTTAGTCTCTCGTAGAAGTTCGGGGGCAGTCCACAGTAATTCTGTGGAGGAAAATAATACCTTATACTGGATCGTAAACATTGAACATCATGGATAACAGGGAAGCACTATTATATCGGATAGTTCCAGTATTTTGTCAATTTTGTGGCATGTGAGAGATGTTTACGATATTTTATCAGCATCAGTCTATAATTATTCGGATTTGCCGCAAGAAAATACACGATTCAATGCGAAGTAGTGAACGTCACTGACGAAATGTAGTGAAAATACTTCAATTATTAGCTCATGAAATCTGCAACCATACCCACTAGAAGAAATTATTTTAACAATTTGGGATTTCAACGGCCATCTAGTCAACATGCATGCCTGTAAGCCCGAACCATGACCCTGTACTTTATGGCCAGGCCCAATGTTTGTATAAGAGGCGTTATTGGGGAAACCGCGCTCCACTTCCGGTCCTACATGTATATGCCACAAAATATACACAGATCTAATATTGTAGGATCACACATCTGATGTGTTCTCCGCGAACTACAGGACCGTGAGACGAATTGGTAATACACTGTGATGTTGAGAATATTCATTTGGGATGCTTGGAATGATGCTGTATGGTCTTCGGCTCCGACATTTTATATCAGAATAGAGACAACAACAACCCCTGCCCTATCCCCGCTGTATTTTATAAGATGTCAGTTCAATAGTAAATATTGACGTCAAGAAAATTTAATCCACGGCATTACGTGATTTACGTAAATGAAACTTCGTGGATGACATTTTGGACTTTGCTTTGCTCTTTCTGTCATTCAGACAGACACAAAATTACCTCCATATGATCAGCTGTACCGAAAAGTCAAAGTTTGTTACCGAGTTGAAGAGAAAATTTCACGAAGAGGAGCCTTCTACTAGCTATATATCGTTACATTATTAGCCGAATCTGTCCTGGGCTTTTTGGGACCTGTCCAAGCCTGGGGAGGGGTCATTTCGGCCCCCACTAATTATTTTTCTTACCCGTTGACCTATGGGGCTGAAACTTACCACACCATACCCATGGGTCAATCTCTACCAGAAAATGTAAAAAGTCCAAGATGGCCGCTTTCATGATGTCACAGTCACGTCTTTTTTTAAAACGCATTTTTCGATCGATTTTTCGGTCAGATTTTTCATTTATGCAATTTCTTCGCAAAAACTGCGTGATAAATTAATAAATATTAATGTAATGTGACATAAAATAGTTTCGCCCACTTTTCATCGCGGAAAAGCAGAAATATTGAAGAAAATTTAGGAAAACTTCACTTTTCTAGTACCCTCACGTGGCCGCCTTCTTGAATTTACCCATGTTCCTCTACTCGGGGAGTTATGCAAATAGGCTCAAAATGACCCCAATATGATAGTCATGGAGTGTTAGCTCTCAATTTTGTTGTCCTTCCGGCGATAGCGCATGAAGTTTGGTAGGCCCCCCTCCCCCCGGCCCGGTAGGGTTAATAGAAGTTTGTGAGTGAATAGAATTTAACGTCACGATGAACCAACTAAGCACCACCCAGACAAGTTGCGTTCCTGCTACTTCAAAGAAGAAATCTTTGAAGCAGCATGGAACCAGACAACTGCCACCCACCCTATAAAACACTGAAGACAACACACAAGACACAGACAGTACGCTTACATGGTGCAATAAAGACAATTGATAGTACAGTGCTAGACATCACATTATCAAGTTCCTGTTGCTTCTCAGCAAAATGCATTGAATGGTTATCGTTTTGTGACGAGTGACGTGGATCTCAGCTGTTTACTTTTAGAGAACAGAATAGAGCAGTTCTAAAAATAGCCGTTTATGGGAAAACAAAATACATTAAAATAGGTATAATAAAAATTTAAAAAACAATAATCAAATAAAGTTGTAATAATGTTGATTGTTCTGAATTTTGGACTCCTGCGAGCTATTTGGCCAATGAAATTCTGGAATGATTTGAATAAATAGTTTTCATATTATCGTGCTAAGGGAAGAATATTAACGGACAGACAACGATTATATCATATTATATTACATTTTATAGGAAGATAAAATTAATAACTTTCAATTATATTTTTGCTATAGGGATTATAGATCAGTTGGTATTTATATATATTATAATTCTTGGCAAGGAAATGGTTACTTTGATGCTGGTCGAAAATGACCTGGTAATTCCTGTAAACATTCAGTTGAATTTCAAAGCTCGAAAGCGGAATCACCCGCAGTGGTCTAGGTTGTACAGATTGGTTATCATTATCCCAGTTTCACTTACTCTCATAGTACTTGTTTTCGCCCTCTGTAGGCGGGTTGTCGGGCTGAAGAAAGTGATGTAAACCGAAGTCCGCGATCTGCAGAACCCACCTGCTGTCCACTAAACAGTTGCTCGACTTAAGATTACCATGTGATATTACTTCACTGTCGTGGAGGAAAACCATTCCCTGCGAACAACAATACATGTTGCCGTTACATGGACGATCTGATGAGCACAAGTGAGAAGTGTTCTCAGATTTCAAAACTTCATGAAATGACGCAGGAAAAACAGAAAAAACAGCGAATTCTATCTACACTGACCGACCGATACTGTGAATACCGACAATTACAATATTAATTATTCAACCCCAGTAACACAACCACAGTTTGGACATCCCTCCCTCTTCACGTCATATAAGGACGGGCACTACTGGTAGATTTAATAAATTATAATGCGAGGCAATATGAACCAAAGATTAACAACAGCTAGCTTCAAATGTTAATTTGAGACGATACAGTCAGTTTATCCTGACTAGATAAAAACATAACTGTAGGAAATGTACTTATACTCTCTTAAATATTTAGATTGGAATTAGTGACCGATGTATTCCTACTGAAAATCAAAATATTAGATTGCAAATCCCAGTTTATTAGGAACTATTAGATTGAATTTTCAGTCTACATTAGATTCGTTCTGTTCTTTTATCATTCCAGTAGATTACAAAGGATTTCAATCGAACCGAAGATTGACAGTTTAATCTGTGAAGATAAGATATTGTCCCTAATTTCCAGTCTTCTCAGACAAAAATATTGAAATTAGTTTCATCGTCATCATTTTATTTGCTCAAACTTTACCCGAAAGCATGGAGCATAAACAGTTTGAATTACAACATGTTACATGGCGGGGTTTCACATATTATTTTACGTGAATTTTAAACCACGTCTAATGAAAAGTATCAATTTTCCAACGGTTTTCCTATTTCCGTTAAGCAATGCAGCAAAATGATTTCTGTCTTTAGCTCTAGTGAAGTAAGATGGTATGAGTTCTTCCCTATCTTCCTGTAACGCTGGGCATTCTATTAAGAAATGAAACTCATCTCCCACAGCGCCGCTATTACATAGCTTACACAGCCTATTTTCTCTTGCAATATTTTCACATCTGCCTGTCTCAATGGGCAGTCTATGATTAACAGTACGGAATTTACAAAACGTTATACATATAATCGCGCTGTGACAGATAGCTGAAATAATTCTCGCGACAAAAGTCAACTTTAAATATACTGTACAAATAACATTTAGGACTTCCAACGACCATTGCTCTCCATTCCTGCATATACTTGTCTTGTAGTCTCAATTTGACAGCATTTACTAGTCAATGTAGTATTGAAATTATGATGGTCGTGCCATATATTCGACATACCGCAACCATCTAAAATGTTTCGTACATTAATGATCCATGGGGAGGAATATATACCTTTCTCATGCAAAGTATAAATAAGTTTGTACATTTTATGGCTTACTTTTGTTTCCTTACTGTTCACAAGTTTACACCAAAATTTTAAAATTCTACACCTAATTGTAATGCTCAGGGGGTATTTTCCAATCTTCCCATAGACCATACATGACGTAGTGGATTGTTTCAAGCTTAGTATATGCTTACAAAATGTTAAATGAACCGTCTCAATCAAATCAAGCTTGTTATGCCTCCAGATTTCACAGTTATACAAGAAAATTGGGGCAACTAATACATCAAATAACCCCAGCTGAATATCAATAGGCAGTTTTAATGTACTACCTTTACCAATTAGACTGAACATTGCTATCTGTCCTTGTTCAGCTAAAAGTTTTAATACAAAGTGAGAAATTGCCATTAAATGCAAAAATAACTCCTAGATATCTGAAGTGATCAACTATGTTCAAGGTTTCTCCTTTATAGTTAAATTCAGCATTATAACCTTTAACTCTTCTCTCATGAAATATAACAACCTTTGTTTTTGGACAATCTATTGGATTATTAGATTTATTAGAACAGGCCGAATCTAATTTATACTGAAAATTAAATTTAATATATCCTAATAAACTATAACTTTCAATATAATAGACTGATTTTCAATCAAAATAGATTGGTCTTTAATTCCAATCTAATTATTTAAGAGAGTAAACTGTTACTAAACCCAGGAAATATAATCCAGAATAATGAAAAAGGGCGAACAAATGAATAACGGGAATAAATAGGTCATCAAAATATTCCGTAAGAGGCAAAAATGGAAAAAACGAATTGGATTTTATTACTCTATACATGTATGCAACCCAGAGAAAACAAGAGCCCAAGGGGCTTCAATATACGCCCGTATATCTGGAATTACATTGGTTCAAATTTCAAGGTTGTTTAATAGCCTTGACTCCAATTGATCTAGCAATTATGAGAATGTAACATATATCACATCTTAGATTGAATGATAAACTAAAATGAACGTAACTCTTGGTAACTAATTGACCTTGAAGCAAGAGCTGAGAGCTCACATATCCCACACTGAAATCGACAATAGTCAAACACAAGAAAATAGTAGTTTTCCTGCAAATGGATCCCTTTCAGACGAGGAAATTTTTCATGAAGGAAGAAGAAAGTGATGAAGTAAACCTTTGTTCTTGAGTTAATAAACAGGTGTGACGTTCATAAAGGACTCCTCTCCCCGTTAAATTAGTAAATGTATGGTTTTTATTTCACAACAGTTTAACTAAATGAAGCGTTTCAAACATGAGAGACAACTCCACAGGACAATACCATATAAATGCAGGGGAAAGAACTTCGAATATTCCAACAATATTCCAACACATTTAGTCAGCTAAGCTTGATTCAGTTTTGGGGGACTGCGACCTAGACCTTTGACAAATTGATCTCATATGTATGGCTCCACTTTGCCATGCGAGTAAGGTATATTCGAAGTTCGGTACCAATCCATACCTTGAAACTAGAGCTATCGCATGGACAACAAATGTTAATGGATGAATGGACAGAAAGCAACACGACCTCGTCTTCGACAGGCATATGAAAATGTGACTTTTAATGATTTCTTGATTTTGGGGTCACAGTGACCTTGACCTTTGACCTTGACCTCAATTTTGGTACATGACAAACCGTCTCCCTCAATTTCTCAATGGACACAAAAAATCATGATTTTTAACAATTTCACGATTTTGGGGTCACAGTGACCTTGACCTTTGACCTTGACCTACATTTTGGTATGTGACACATTGTGTCCCCTAATGTATCTACTGACACAAAAAATGTTATTTTTAATAATTTCCTAATTTTGGGGTCAGTGACCTTTGACCTAATTTTTGGTATGCATCACTTCATTTCCGCCTATTGAATCCACTCACAAAAAATAAGAAATTTTTAACGATTTCCTGATTTTTCGATCACACTGACTTTTGACCTCTGACCTTGACCTACATTTAATATGCAACACATCGTT